>PVIY010004289.1:17500-104348 GCA_004026745.1 Myrmecophaga tridactyla
ATTATAGATGTTTTCCTGGAGGAAGACAGATGAAGACAAGCCATGGAGGACAAGTATGACATGGGTAGGCTGAAGGAAGCGGGGAGAAAGCCTGGTTAGAGCTGTGCATTTCTGGCAGGAGCCTGTGGAGAAAGGAGGAAAGGCTTGGAAGGCCTTGAAATGTTGGTCTGAAGAGTACGGACAAAACACTTGTTGTCAGCATGTTCTACCACATCAGAGGATGCTGGGCAGGGTCAGCATACACCTTCCAGGACTCCCGGTGCCCCTCCTATGGGAAGTTCTCCCTAGTTCCTACCCAGATGTGATTCTCTCCCTTGCTGGAATCCCAGAACTACCTGTCAATTTCTACATGAGGGAGCTCCGTGTTAGGTTGTAGCTCTTTCCGCCTTCTACAACCAGGAATGTGTTAGGTTTCTTTTGGTTGCAAGTGACAGAAACCCAATTTATTCTTAGAACATTCAAGCCAAGAGAAAGGCAAGAATAGAGCTTGGCTTCAGAACAAAATAGACTTAAAGAACAGAATACTGTTGGGCCTGTGTGTGTCACCCATCTCTGTCTACATGGCAGATAATATGGGTCTTGACTTTTATATCTTACAGCTTCAGCCACAAAGAGGACTAACCCAACTTTCTTGGTTCCAGCTTCCAAACTCCTAGGGTCTAGCTTGGATCCAAGTGCCCACTCCAGGGTCCATACGGCCATGGGAGTAAGATTATGTAGAAACTGGGTATCTTTCATAGGAGAAACATGAATGGAGTGATGGATGGAAGTACTCAGATAATCGCACACTGGTCTACTACAGTAGCCGTGCACCCTGGCACCCAGCATGGGGCCTGGCCACAGGAGGCACAAAAGACTATCTGCTGGATACAAGGGGAATGCGAGGGAGGAGGAGGGCTTTCAGTCCAGACAGGCAGATAAAAGTCTTAGTGCCACCTCCACCCCTTGAAATGTTCTGCTGGGCCTCTGCAGAGCTCAGCTTATCCTAGACCATTTCATTCTAGGCTAGCAGCTTCCAGTTCCCAAGTTCCTGTTGCAATCATTTCTAGGCAAATGCTCAAGGTCAGGCTGGGCTGCAATGTGTTGGGTTAGGGGTTAGGAATGCTGTCCTCTGGGGCCCAGGTTTGCATGTTATCACATTGATCTAAGAGTTGCTGAGATAACATGCTTTAGGCAAGGCATGAGGTAGGGGGCCATCTTCACCCTAACCTGCTGGTCCAAGGGCCCAATGGGGATCCTGTGGGGGTGGAGCTTGGGAAAACAGCTCCCTGAACTTTTGTTCACAGGCCTGGGCTACAGCTTCAAGTTCAGAGAGTGTGGCCTGCTACTAGCACAAAGGGGGAGTGTGGGATGGGTCTTGCCATGAGCCTACATTTGAAGCAGTTGAACTAAAATGGTCAAGGGTGGGGTCAGGATTAACATCTGGCTGAGCTCACACCAAGGAGGTCTTGAAATGTGAAGCAGTCACCCACCCTAACCCCTCTGTCCTGACTCCCTGCTCCAGTTATGCCCTCAGCTAAAAGGAAAAGGCCTTGGATGATTGTGCATGCCCTTCTCCCCCATGTCTCCCAAGTCAGTGAGGACCAGGGAACTTCTTTCTTGAAGTAAGAAAGAAGCAAAGGGCATGTCAAGGCTAAGCCTTGGCTCTAGGCCAAGGGACAGAGTTTCCTATTTTGAGCAGTTTTCTTCAGAAACCAGCGACCTGGCAAAGCACAGCCTAGAAGTGGAAACTTGGAACTTGAAGAAAGCACAGTGATAATTTTTTTCATGGGTAAACAGAGGCTCAGCATATTAGTTAGGGAAAAGTTTAACCTGCTGTAACAAAGAGCCCCCACACTGTAGGAGCTTGAATAGATGGCACCTCATTTCTATGGTAATAGGAAATAAAAGGTCCAAATTGGCATGGCTACTCCACAAGGTCACTCAGGGACCCAACTTCCTTCTACCTTGTTTCTATGAATCCTTTAGGGTACTGTTCTTACCTGCATACTTAAACCTGGATGCTAGAATCCATATTCAACTTGTGGGAAGAGGGGCAGACACGAAGCCCTTGAATAAGCAAATTCATTGTAAGCACAAGAAGCTTACAGCTCTTCCACCTGCAAAAGAAAGCTAGTAACTTATCTGCACCTAGTTGCAAGGGAAGCTGGGAAATACAGAATTTGGCAATGTACCTAGAAGGAAGGGGAGATTGTATACTGGGGACACCACCAATAGCCTGCCACACTTAGGAAGGGGAAGTTGCCTGAGATCTTCTGGAAATGGAATCAGAACCAGCAACAGGATCCAGGCTTTAGCAGTCTCCACCAAGTCTCAAACCAGTTCCCAGGGCATGTTCCCCCCAGGGCTGTGGGTGGCCCAATCTACCTGGTTTGCATACAGCTAGTGTAGGCCGTGAGTGGCGGCAGACTGTGACCTCCAGCCCCGATAGGACTCAAGCCAACACTTGGCCTGAGCACAGGGGCCCAAAGCCTGACTTGGAGAAGCCCAGGCAAGTCCTGGAAAGCAACTGGAGGAATATGTGCTTCCTAGGGCACATTTTCTTTTTTTCAAATTTATACCTTTAGATGCTGATTGGGCCTCTCAGACAGGTTGTATACTGGGCAAGGGGGAACCCCTTTGGCTTCTTCAATTGTGGGGTAGAGATGGGGCAGGAGGACCCTACTGGAAGCGGGGGTAGGATGGGCGGGAGTGCTCCCGCCCCGCCCCCACACGCCTCGGCCCCTTGCCTGCAGCATCAGGAAGGGCTGCTTCTGAGACACGCATGTTGTTGGGACATGTGGTTGTAGCTCCGAGGGGACCACCTGCATGTGGGTGTGTTCACTCTGGGGAGCTTGTCGGGAAACAGTCTGTTGTCTGGGAGTGAGTCACGGTGCTCGGCCCCACACGCCAGTCGAACAGACTCCATGAAGCTTTCGAACCTGCGCCGGGATTAAGTAGGAACACCTGGCCTCTCAGACCCAGCCCGGGTGCACCCCAGGTCTCCAGCCGACAGGTGATTAGGAGGGCGGGAGGGGGGACAGTTGGAATGGTGACTCGGATGGACAGCAAAACCGGGTGTTTGTAGCCTCAGAGAGGACCCTGGCGCTGTGGGAACCCCTTGGTGAGGTGGGAGGTGCAAGAAATGAAGCCATTTGGAGATTAGGAGGTTCCCCGACAACAGCTGTGCCTGCTGCTAGCCAGCTGGGGAAGCCCCCAGGCTCACCAGCACCTCAGAAAGCTTTGCTATAGCAGATTCTCAGAACAAGCCACTTGGCTAGCTAAATAAGAGGGTGGAGGGAAATATCTGAACCAGGCAATTCCCCCAGTGGGGGTTGGAGTGGGCAGTGCAAGGAGAACAAGAGTTCCGAATCCAGAGTCAGCCTGAACCCTTGAAGCCTTCTTGTCTGACCCATTCCTCCTTCAGGGTAAGGGGTTGGAGGAGGAGAGGCAAACAGGTTTTCTTTTATCTCCCTCACGCAAATAATTATACAAGTAAGTATATAATTAACAAGATCATTATGATAAGAGCTGTGGAGGGGAAGTACAAAGGGTCAAGGCCAGATGGTACCGGGGAGGTCTAACCTAGTCTTGAGGGGAGAGGCCACCCTGACAGGAGAAGCGACATTTAATTCCAGACCCAAGGGATGAGCAAGCACTGGTCCAGATGAAGAGGGGAGGACGATATTCCAGGCAGAGAAACAGCACACCTGTAGGCCCTGAGGCAAGCGGTGGTTCAGACAGTGACAAGGGCAGTGAGCTGCAGCCTGGGAACAAGGGATTGGTGTAGTGACAGGAGATGCGTCTGGAGAGTTTGCTCACGGGTGGGGTGGGGTGGGGGGAGCTTTCCGAAGAGGGCCATGGGAAGCCACTGCAGGCTTTAGAGTTGGTTGAGAAAATCTGATTTGCATTTTAAAAACTATCTCCATGGCTGCGTATAGAGTACGGAGGTTGCATTGGTGCGGCTTAGTTAGAACGGATGCCGGGAGGCTGGTGAGAGGCTCTCGCAGCCGAGTCCTAAAGAACGTGGTCACATCAACAAGGATGGTAGCGGGGACTGTGGAGATAAGTGGACGCATTTCAGAGCTATTTTGGAGATAGAATTAGCAGGCATCTGTGACAACTGCGACGACTCCCTGATTTAGTCTAAAATTTTAAAATTGCATACTACTTGTTCATTATAAGAAAAGAATCTGCAAGTGTACAGGGAGGAAAGAGAAAACTCTCCCTTTAACCACCCATTCACACCCGCCTAAGCTGTCCCTGTTGACAGCTTGCATGGAAGCAGCTTTTCACGTCTTTTCTCCATCACCATCTAAACAGAGCGAGGTTTCTTTTAAATAGGATCGTCTCACTGGCTACTCTGCAACCCACTTTTCCAACTTAATACATGGCAGATATCCCTTGCAAGTCAGTAGCGATAGCTCTAACTCATTTTTTAAACAGTTGTGTAGTAGTCTACAGTGTGGCTGTATGACAGTTCGTTCAATCATTCACTTATTGATAGTCGGGTGGTTTCCAGGTTTTTGCCACTACAAACAATGCTGAAATTACAGGGCTAATTCATATACAAGGGATATTCTCCAATTAGGTTTCTGGGTCAAATGGTGTGTGCATTTTTAATTTTAATAGATTTTGCTAGGTTACCTGCCGCAAGTTGTAATCGATAATGCCAGATTACTTGCTCAGCAACAAATGAGAGTACCTACTTTCTCAAAATTTCGGCAGACCTGAACATTTTACTCTTTAAAAAATTTTTGCCAATCTGATGAATTAAAAGAAGAAAACTTATTTTGCTTTAATTTGCATTTTTCTGACTATTAATGAGTATTTAACCACTCATGTGTTTTCCTCTATGAATGGCCTTTTTCCATCTTTCTTTTTGGCATTTTTCTTTTTCTTTACAATTTTTAGAAACTCTTTATATATGGTGTATTTTCCCTTTTACTCATATATTAGGTCACTATTTCCCAGTAAATCATTTGCCTTTTTCTTTTCTTTATGGTGTTTTTGCTATCGAAGTTTAAAAAATCAAATCTAGTATATCTATCTTTTCCTTTGTTACTATTGAAGGTACATCTTACAAATTTATTCATGTTATTATTATCCAACTCTACTAAACTTTTGTGTTAAAATTTCTGCTATTTTCATTGTTTCATTTTTGTATTCTAGTCTCTGAACGCATTTTTTTATATTTAGAAGGGGTAGGGATCCCTTTTGTTTATTTCCATATAGATGATCAATTATGGCAGCACCATTTTTAAAACAGCTTTATTGAGATATAATTCACATACCATACAATTCACCATTTGTAGTGTACAATTCGATTGATTTTAGCCTATTCACAGATATGTGCAACCATAATCACAGTCAATTTTAGAACATTTTCATCATCTCAGAAAGAAACCCCATGCCCTTCGGTTACCATGCCCCTATACCCCTAACCACACCTGCCCTAAACGTCTTTAATCTACGTTCTGTCTCTATAGATTTGTCTATTCGGGGTCTTTCATGTAAATGGAATCATGTAATATGTGGTCTTTTATGACTCCTTCCACTTGGATAATGTTTTCAAGGTTCATTCATGTTATGATAGGTATCAGTATTCATTCCTTTTTATGGCCGAATAATATCCCCATTGTATGACTATGTCACATTTTGTTTCTCCATCCATCAGCTGATGGACATCTGGATTGTTTCCACATTTTGGCTATTGTGAATAATGCTGCTATAAGCATTCGTGCACAAGTTTTTGTGTGAACATGTTTTCTTTCTTTAGAAGTGGAATTAATGGGTCAAATGGTGACTTATGACTTTTTGATGAACTACCAGACTGTTTTGCAAAATGAGTACAGCATTTTACATTCCCATCAGAAGTGTAAAGAGGATTCTGATTTCTCTACATGTTCACCAACACTTGTTAGTATTTGACTTTTTGATTCTAGCCATCCTTGTTGGTGTGAAGTGGTATCTACCTGTGGTTTTTATTCTCATTTCCCTGTGACTGATGATGTCAAGCATCTTTTCAAGTGCTTCTGGCCATCTATATGTTTTCCTTGGAGAAATGTCTATTAGATGACAGCAACATTTATTAATAATTTTTCTCAGATTAATCAAAATGAAACTTTTAGCATATATTAATTTCCTTTCTGTACCTGGATTTATTTATGGGCTCTCTGGTCCCCTGAGCTATTTATTTCTTCCTGTGTACACCATACAGTTTAGATCATGGTAGCTTTGCAGTATGTTTTATTATCAGATGATGCAAGTTCTCTTCAATTAATCTTTGTTTTCTTAGTCAGCCTCAAATATTTTTCAAATGTACTTCAAATTAAAATTTTTACAATTTGAGTTTTTTTTTAATTGAGATTCTAATGGAATATTAATTTTTGAAGGACTGGGATTTTTATGATAATAAGTCTCCTCTTTCCAAAAAATGGCTGTCTTACCATATGTTCAGATTTCATTATATGTCCTTCAACATGATTTCATGACTTTCTTCAAACAAGATCTTTACCTTTGTGGTGTTGTTGCTGTTTTAAAATTATTCCCAGGTATTGCATGAGTGGCAAATGAAATCTTGTTTCATTTCCATTTCCAACACATCATTGCATTTACAAAAAAAAATTATAGATCTCTACCTTATATTTACTACCTTCCAAATAACCTAATTAATTCTGGCAGCTTTCAAACTGAAGTTTATTGGATTTTCTTGATATATAATCATATCATTAATGAATACATGTTTTGTCCTTTTTACCACTATTTATTCTAATTAGTTCATTTTCCTTATCTTATTGCAAAAAAGTGTTGACAAATAGTGATGATAGTGGGCATTCTGTCTTGTCCCAATTTATCGAAATGGCTTCAGAATGTCATTGTTTATACATTTGCTAGTGGATTTTTGTGAACAGTCCTTATCAAATTGAAGTAGTTTTCTTCTATTTTTGTTTTGGTATCTATTACTGTATTCATATTCTGTCCTTTTTATTTGTTGTGATGACATTTTTATAGATTCCTTGATGCTGAATCAAGTTTGGGTGTTAAACTTTTCCTTGCTATAGTGTATAATCATTTTGATACTCTTCCCATGTCTAGTTAACTAATATTTTGGTTTAGATTTAACATTCATATTCAAACGGGTCTGGGATTTTTTTCTTTTCTGTTTTTATTTTTTAATTCAATCTTTAGAAAGTTGAGAATTAAGAAAGCAGTAACTCATAAAATAAACCAGGAAATTTTCCAACTTTTTTTCTTGTCTGAAAGAGTTTAAATAACATTAGAACAATTTGTTTTTATAAGTTATATACGACTCATTTTTAAAATAATCTGTGCCTTATGATATTTTAACAGAAGAGTTTTAATTTTTAAAAAATCTCTTCTGTTTATTTACCTATTCAGAGTTTCAACTTCTATGTTCAATTCTGGTAGTTTTCTGCTTTGTTTGGAAATCATCCATTTCTTCTAGGATTTTTTATTTTCAGACAATTATGCATATTATTGTTTTAATTCTTTAATCATTTTAATCTATATCTCTTTCCTTACAGCTTATATTGTATAGTTTTGCTTTTTTTTCTTAACAAAGTTTGCCTGGAAAAGTGTATCTATTTGTTAGTCTTTTACAAAACCCAGCTTTTGTTTTAAATTTTCCTTTTAATTATTTTTTCTATTATTTGTTTACTTACTATTTCATTAATTCCTGATTTTAACTTTATTAATGTCCTTCTACTTTCTTTTGGTTTATTCTGTCCTTTTTCTATTTTTTTAGATTGAATATCTAGCTCATTTGTTTTCAGTTTTTTTTTAAGTATTAAAGCATTTAAGGCTACATTTGTTCCTCTGAGTACAGCTGTGTCCCATAAGTTCCGTATGGTATGCTGTGTTCTTTTTCATAACTAGGTGATTTGCAATTTTAATTTTGATCTTCCCTTTGATCTAGTTGTAATTCAAGAGGGTATTTTTTAATTTCCAAGCAGTTTACGCTTTTGGCCTTGAAGTCAGCTTTGTTAGACATTAATACTGCTGTTTCTGTTCTCTCTCTGCTTGCATTTGCTTAATATATTTTTGCCCATTGCTTTATTTTCAGTTTTCTTTGTCGCCTTGTTTTGGGAGTGTTTCTTGTAAATAGCATTTGGCTGTATTCTATTTTTTAACTTACTCTAACAATCTGTCTTATGACAGGGAAATTCAGTCTCTGCACATTTAGTAGAATATACTGATATACTTAATCTCATATATTCTATCTTATTTATATTTATTCTTTTATTTTATAGTGTTGCTGTTTCTTCTTTTCCTTTTTCTTACTTTTGCTGACTTGGTTGAATTTCTGCCTTACTACCAGATTTCTGGGAGGCTGGCATACTGGGACAAGATGAAGAACGATTTGGGAGGAAATATCAAGAGTTCAGTTTTGGATCTTAAAGTTTAAGATGCCTCTGCAACATCCAAGAGAAGGTGTCTACTGAGCAAGTGGCAATATTGGTGTAAAACTCAAAGGAGATGAATGAAAAGTCACACATATGACACCCCAGAGGATGGCACCCAGGGGAAAGTGTTCCAAGAAGGCCTAGGAAACACCAACAGCTGAAGTTTGAATAAAAAAGGAAAGGTGGCAATAAATAAAATCTAAAAGGGATGCCCAAGGAGATAGGAAGAAAGCCCAGAGAATGTGTTAGTCTAAGGAAGAAAAATGTTCAAGAAGGAAGGAATGCCCAACCGTTTTAAATACTGAGAGGTCAGATAAGGTGAGACCTGAAAATGGTCCTTTAATGACAAAAAGGGCCACTGGTAACCTTGGCAAGACTTGTGAAGGATCAAGCCAGATAGGAGTGGCTGCAGAGAGACTGGGCAGTGGGGAAGCAAGCCAACAAAGGGAAGTGGATAGCAAAGTATCTTAAGGAAGATGTGGGGTTCAGGGAATTTTTTGGTTTGCTGTTGGGAGTAAGAACACAGAGTTGCTTGCCTACCGTGTGAAAGGTCTAGCAGTATGGGGAAGTCAAAGAGGGACACCTTGAAAGGTGGAAACAGATGGGCCCGAGTACATGCTAAGGGATCAGGCCTTGGTGGGAGGAAGGATGAGTTCACCAATATTTCAGAAGGGAAGGGAGCTGTGACCTGGTGCTTCTTGTAGATGCTGTAGGTGAAGGTAGGAGCACAGACCTCCAGGTTGGAGGGGGACAGTCTTCCTGCCTGATGCCTTCTCTCCTCTGACCTCCTGCTGAGACAGGAATGGGGCAAGGGGACTAGATGTAGGGGAGAAGAGAAGAGAATATGAAACCCTAGTTCAGGAGCATAAGAGAGCAAGCATGGCTTCAGGAGGCTCTCCACGTGGGCAGGGGCAATGGGAGAAAAACATTCAGCCTATCTGACATCCGTGTTGTGCCTTCACGTCTTCTGCTGAGCTCCAGCAGCAGCAGCAAAGCTGTGTGTGTGTGGGGGGGATTTCCTCCTTGTTGTTGTGGCCCATATTTGCTCACATGGCCTTTCCCTTCATGCCCGCCATGCAACTATGACAAGGGAAGCATAAAAGCCATGCAAATGCTGAGTACCACATTACACACATTTATAGTAATTAGTCCCAAATTCTGATTGATGCCAATTCCTGACCCAGGATTCTCCTCTCCAAAAAGTTGTGAGATCTCTCATGTAATGCATATGTAACCCATGTACCCTTTAAAGTCATTTTCTCTCCAACAATCCCAGGGTTGGGAGTTAGCAGGTGATGGGCTGGGGGATAGATGTCTCCCATATAATTAGAACCACTGCCTGTCACTCTTGCCATCTTGCTTGACTGTTGTCCATTCCATCCATGAGCAACTGCCAATACCACCAGTCTGCTGACCCTAGCTGCTCCCTTCCTTCTTGGCTCAGCAGGCAGATACCTTTTGTTTCTAGGGACCAGCTCTTTCAGATCAAACTCGCAAAACAAAACTGTACAGCCCTGAATGACCTGGTTCCTTTTTTACACTGCTGCCCTCTTCTCAAAGGATTAGGCCCAGCTTTGTGTCATACAGGAAACTTTCTCCCTCCAAATTCCAGGCCTTGCAACTAAGTCTAGTCTCAAAAATCTCTCAAAAATCTCATTATCTCCTCTCTAGCATGGCCGCCACTGGGGGCCTTGGTCCTTATGTCCAAATCCCAACTATGGACTGAGTTCTGTGTCTTTCACCAGGGCTTTGGCCCCATATAAATTCAGGGACAGGGCTGGTCCTCTGTTTTAATGTTCCTGACCACTCTATGCCAGTTATGCTCCCTGAACTTAGTCTTTCTCTGTGAAAACCAGGAGGCTGGTCTTTCATATAGCCTCTTACACTCATACAGGTCTTTGGTGAGAATGAGGGTAGGGACAGGGAAGGCCAGGTGCTCATCCCTCAGGCTGCCCTCACCAAGCCGAGATACCCAATTCCAGAGCCATGCTAGCCCTTATGGCACCTTTGTACAAATTAGCAAAAGGTGCCCTCTCTTGATGGGTGCAGCCTATGCCAGGACACATGGCTTGCAGAACAGAGAAAAGGCAGAATTTCAGCCTCCACTTGCTCTCTTGGTTAGATGCCCTAGATCAGGAAGCAGCTAGCACCGACAGAGGCAGTGGCCCTACCCAGCTACACAGAGAACTAAAGTGGGAGAGCATGGAGATATAAATATTGGTCCTTCAGAGGAAGGCTTGCTTCTGCGCTCTTGTCCTATGCCATATATCTGAGGTCCTGGGAAAAACACAGCATCCCAAAGGTCTGTCCTTCTCACCCTCCATTCTCATATGGAAGCCATGAGGCTACTGCCCAGAAAAAGCAGGGTTCTCTCCCCTGTATTCTCAGCTCCCATTTCCTGATGCCATATCAGTGAAGCCCCTCTAGGGGAGAACAGAAACCCTGCCCCTAGGAGCTAACTTTATCCCCCAGGCCTCAACAGAATAATCCACATTTCACTCAGCAAACCATCTAGAGGAATATGGGGGGGGGGGGCTGTTTCCTTACAGAACTTTGAGAGGTGGGGAAGGGCTTTCTAAGCAGACGCCATGGGAAGAGTCACTAGAGTAAGAACCTGAAAGATGTGTTCAGTTACTACTAATAAAGCAGTCCAGAAGGTCAGGAGCATAGGATTGCAGGAGTAATGAATTAAAGTGAGGGGTAGTGATGGTAGCAGAGGCTTCTTCAGATCATAAAGGGACTGAAATGATAGATAAGCAGTTAGGACTTCATCTTGTGAACAACTGGGAGCCATGGAAGATTATTGAGCAGGAGAGCAGCAGAGTCAGATCTCAGCACAAGGAAGATGACTGTAACAGCCTGTGCAGGATGATGAGGAAGGTTTGCCAAACCCGGGCATGGCATGGCTCTGCTCTGGGCTGGTGGGAGAATTGAAAGAGCCGATTTGGAAGTCATTCTGAAGGGCTCCTCTAAACATCCTCTTTTTCCTCATTGAATTGAATATAATTCATTCAGTCATTTCACAAACTTTTCTAGATTCCAACTGTGTGGGTTCATGAGCAAGGATGGTGGAGGGCGTGAGGAATCAGGATGAGCCCCTCCCCACTCCGGCCTTTTCTCCACCCCCCAATCAGAATGAGTTTTGATAAGTGGGGGTTTGGGGACAGCATAAGGGTGACTAACGGCACCTCCCGCACCAATTAAATTTTTTTCAAAGCGGCTCGGGAAGGAGCGAATATTAGTTTCCTGATTTATAAAGCCAAATGGATTAAGCTCATTCATTGCCTGAGGAAACAAAAAGAAAATCTTCAATACCTCTGTGCACATTGAGAACAGGAACAATACCGGTCTTTAGAAAGCAGAAACCTAATTTGGGGGAATCAATTACCCTCTGTGTCCCTGCCTCTGTGGGCTCTCTCACTAGCCATCTCAATAGAGATTTCCTGGGAGGTAGAATGCAGAGAAGTTGGTCAGCCATAGGCACACCCTGGCTACAGCCCTGCGGACAGGAGGGAGGTGCCAGATGTGGGGCGAGTCGAGTTGGGGGACGGGATGGGGGGGGGGAGTGTGAAAAGGGGTGCAGCCTCCGTTTCTGGCAGGTGTGAAAAGTTTGTATGTAGGGAGAGTGGGAGACCAGTGAGAGTGGGGGCAGTATCGGAAGGGGCAGTGAGAGCATAAAGGAAGTGGGGATCCTGGGGTTTATAAAGGCGGGAGGGGAAGGGGGGAGCGAGTTGCTTGAGCCCTCCATCTTGAGAGGAGTGAGCTCAGTGTCCCAACTTGGCTCCAGCGCTACCCGCTCCCTCCTGACCCCCCGTTTCTCTTCCGTGGCCTGCACCCTCCGGGAGGGACCTGGGCATGCCTTGGGCAGTGGCAGGAGCAGTAATGATAAAAGATCCAGGGTGAGGGCTCCCGGCACGGTAGCTATGGAGTCTGCAGACGCACAATCGCACCCATCCCCATGCATTCACAATCACACACCCGTCTCACAATGGCATGGTCACCGATTCAAAACTACACCCTCCGGCACTCACAATCTCAATCGCATTTATTCTGCGCGTCCCCACACCCCATACCCCACCCCTCGTCTCATCCTCAGCTCAAACACCCGCTCACACCCTGCAATCCCTCACACTGGCATGCGGTCACACACACACACACACACACACACACACACACACACACACACACGCACGCACGCAGTCCCTCACACGCACACACTCCGGCTGTGCTTTTGTGTTTTGTCAGAATTAATGAGAAAAGTTCCCGTGCCCTGCGGGTAATTAGTGTCCTTGGAGTTAAATAAGCTAATGGCGGGCACCTCTGGCCCAAGCAATTATGTTTGTGTATTGAATAATTGATTCAAAGGGGGGAAGGGCCGCTAATCAGATCTGAGCATAATGAATTGATTTAATTAACAGGGGAATCTGAGGGGCCCTGGGAAATACAGGCTTCACTCGGCTGAGGCGAGCGCGGCCCGCGCGGAGAGAGAGTGGGCGCGCGGCTGCGGCTGCGGCTCCGGCTCCGGCTCCCGCCCCGGCCCCGGCCCGGGCCCGACCCCTCCGGCGGCGGCTCCGGCCCGGCCCGGGCGATCCCAGCGCCTGCCCCGCAGCGTCTCTCTGTGCGGACGCGCCCGGGACCGCGAGCCGCGCCCTCCCCGGTGCCTCGCTCCTTGCCCGGAGGACGGCGCTCCGGCCCCGAGTCGTCCGCCCCGCTCCGCGGCTCGTGGGGTGCGGAGCCCGCGCCGGGCCGGCGGGAACATCGCAAACAGCAGGCGCGCCAGGAAGCCCGAGCCGCCCGCCTCTCCGCGCCCTCGGCCACTGGCCGACCGGAGCCGCCAGGGAGGAGACCATGGTGTTGGGTCAGGAGGACGGTAGGTGCCCGGGGCGCGTGGGGGTGCGGGCGGGGCAGCGGCTCCGGCCCTGCGGTGGCTCCCCTGCCCGCGGCGGCGGCCGCTCCCGCCCCCCTCCCCGGCCGCTCGGGTCGGTGGGCGACTTCCCGGAAGCGCGGTGGCTGGCTGTGTGTGCGGGCGTGTATCAGGGGTAGCAGGTCCCGCCACCAGGGTTCCTAGAGGAAACAGGAAGTCTCGCCGGCCACCTGGAGCCCGCAGCCCAGCACGTTCCCGGTCGGGAACTTTCTCAGGGCTCCCACCACCTTGCGGGCCCCGGGAGCGCCTCTTCCGTGAGCGCCGCGAACTCCCAGGCAGCAGCCGCTGCCGACCAACCTGAGAGTGAGGGTCCAGCCAGACCAGGGTCATCCTGGGGTCCCTGTCCAGTGTCAGTCCTGGGGCCGAGGGATGGCTGACAATGCTGATGCCCCTGGCAGGACTGGAGGAGGTGGTCAGTTCACGGGGCCCAGCCATGTTGGGAGGTGGCACCTTGGCCAGAGTATGTAGATGGGCCATATATAGTCCAAAATATCAGGTTCAACCAGGTGGATTTACCTGGAAGCTAGTGAAGTGGTAGCTTCGGGGTCCTTTTGTCCATCCCTGGTAGTAATATTGTATTAGTATTAGTAATTTCATGTTCCTTTTCTTAAAGAGGGTGCTGCAAAATATATGTTTGGGGCCTCACAAAATCTGGATCCACCCCTAGGCCCAACTCAGGTCCTCCCCATTCCAATTGCTGATCTTCCAGGATAATTCATAGCCTGGCTGGTGTGTGGGCAGTCCCCAGGGGTTAAAGCAGTCCATTAATGCCTGGAGAATGAAGCTGCTGGGGCAAGAGGCTGGGATATTTGGGGGCTGAGGCAGCTGTTGGTCTGCAGGGAAAGGATCTGGCTGCCTAGCCTTCCTCTCTGGCTCCATTAGTCTCTATGGTGATCAACTGTCCTGGTTTGTCTGCAACCGTCCCAGTTTTAGCACTGAAAGTCTTGTATCCTGCACCCTTCAGTCCCGGGGCAAACCTGAACAGTTGCTCACCCTACACGCACAGCCTTTTCAGGGCTGGTGTGTGAAGCTAGCTTGGCCTTCATCAAAGGGCTGAGGTAGTCTTCTTTTCTGGGGTACAGATTTGGCCCAGGCCTCACAAGGCCTAACAATTTGCAGCTGCAGTTTCTGAGAAGGCCTCCTCTCCAGGACTCCCCAGAAACCAAGAGTGAATGTTTACCAACTATGCATTTCTTCATTTTAGCTAGTTGTAAAATTCCTGTGCATTGGCTGCTTTGGTGTGAGTAGGGAGCAGGGCAGGGCACCTGAACTTGGCCAGGATATATCTTGATTGCATTGTAAAGTTTGTAGGATTGCTCACTCCTGTCAGCTGTGGTGGCCATAGGGAATGGGCACGTCACCCCAACTCCCTCTCTGAACATTACTTCTATGGCCGGCTGGTTACCTCAGCTTGTAGACAGCTATACTGTGTTGAGCGCAGGGCCCTCAGGCTGAGATACATCTGATACTCTCCAAGGCAGTTCTGGAATATTTGGTCTGCCCGGGGCCTCGGGCCCTGGGTCCCACTCTTCCCACCCCTCCACTTTCTATGCAGGAACATTTCCTCAGGACTTTGCTGCTGTGTGCAGCCAGAAACTGCTGGGACTTACCCAGAACTTTTGTAAGGCCAGACAGTAGCGCCCTTTCTTCCCACTGTTTCCTTGAGGGCTGATCAGCTGAACTTCCCTGATGACCCTAGAGGCATTTCAAGGGTGTTTTGGAACATTCTTGGCAGGTGGAAGCAAGAATACAGAGTACGTACTTATCACCTGTGGAATGTGTTGCGAGCAGCCCCGGGGAAGCCAAGGATTCTTTCCTGGTGTTGTGGGTGTGTCTCGGGACATGGAAGTAGCTTGGGTGAGGGTGAGCATGGGGAGGGTGGTTACCTGCCTGCCCAGCAGCTACCCAGGAGCTGTAGGGAAGCTACCAGATGAGTGTGGCTTATGTCTGGCTCTTTCAACCCAATAGGCCCCTTCCTGGCTGTGAGCTCAAGTCATCCAAACTCTCTGGGGCTCACCAGGCAGCTCCATAAACCAGTTGTGGACCCCCACTCCAGATCAGTTTGGGAACTTCATGCTCACAGCCTGTGGGTGGTGGTGCAGAGAGACACCTGTGGGCACAGGGAGCCCCTCACAGCCCCATTCCCATGCTGATACACCTTACCTGCTTCTGCAGCTTACTGCTGAGCATTCCAGGCCTGCTTCAGGTCCAGGGCTTGGGAGTAGAAGGGGCCCTGACTCCCCAAAGGTATACAGGCTGCATAGCTGATAACTGGTTCCTTGGAGACTGGTGGGAGCTGGCACTGGGATGAAGATTCCCAGGCACAGCATATGGACAAGAGAGTGGGAAGCCAGCCTGGTTTGTGGGGCTGGGCCAGACCCTGATAGTGAGAAGAAGTGGCCCATGGAGGTTAGGAGTAAGGCTGCAGCCCTTGTGGAATGAGTGCCTCTGGGTAGCATGGGGGGTTCTGCAACAAGAAGCTGCCCCTTGCCAGTCTCTCAGGCCCTGTGCCTGTTACACTGCCTGGCCCCCAGCTCAGGCTAGGTGACCAGCTGGCACTAACTATGCCACTGGCAGTGGTGGCCCAATGGCAGTGCCATAGCCTTCCTTAGACCCTCAGGGTACTGCTCCAGCTGCAGTGGCAGGGGAGAGATCAAGCCCATAGTCCTGAGGATTGGCAAGTCTGTGCAAAATGATATATTTAACATCAAATGTACTCAAGGACTATTAGGATTAAGTAAGTATTCAAGATGAAGGAGAAAATGTAACCCTCTGAGCTGCGGATGAGGCATCTCATTAGAAGCAGCCTCTCTTCTGTTTTCTCAAAGCTGACTTCCCTGGGTAGGAGAGGGGAGGGTGGGCTGCAGCACCCCACTCCTCTTCTGTCAAACACACCCTGAACTGGGGCCTCCCAGAGTTTCAGGGGCAAGGCCTGGCCTCCAGGTCTCCTTTGTACCTGATAATACCCCCCATTGTCTGGGGTGCCACAGTTTACAAACCTCATTCATATTAATCATCTCATCTGATCCCCACAGCAACCATGGAGACAGGAAGAGCAAATCTTCACAAACAGGGAAACTGAGGCCCAGAGAGAGAGAGAGTTAATTGTCAAGGTCCACCATTGGTAATTGGCAGGGATGGGATGAGATCCCAACTGGTGGCCCTTCACCCCTCCAGGGACTTCCACTTTCTTCTCCTTGCCTGAGTCTAGGCCCAGAAGTGACTGCCAGGACCCAGCCTCCAACACAGCTGTCTAGAGCCCACCTTGGGCTGGAGAAAAATCACAATTTCCATCCCACCCTGGAACTCTTTACCGACGGGAAAAAAAAAAAAACACTCTTGAGATTTGAATATGGGTGGCCTTCCTGGAGTAGGCAGCCTGGGCACCAGTCCCAGGGACCTGGAGAGAAGCAGGATCTAGGAGAGGAGGAGATGAATGCTGTCTCTCCTCCTGTCCACTGAGTTGCAGAACAAGACTTGTCAACTCTGTAATAGCAGCAAGATTCTTTGTTTGTTTGTTTTTCACTGCTTTATCTCGAATGCCTAGAACAGTGCTTGACACATAATACAAACTCAACAAATATTTGTGGAACGAGAAAGCCCGAAGGCATGTACTCTCTGGGGCTGCTTGCTCAGATGTTAAGACAGGCTGCCCCTGTCCGTGGAATCAGGATGCTCTTGGTGAGCTGCGGGAGTCAGAGGTGGTGCTGGCAGGCTCCGGGTAGGAAGGTCCTCTCCTGCAGTGGGTTAGCTTTGCGGAGCAATCTGGGAAGTAGAAACCTCGAGCAGAGCAGATAGGAAGGGAGGGTTAAGAGGCAGAGGCAGAGCGCCTGGGTGAGGAGGGCGCCCTATTGCTGAGGGCCTGGGAGCAACAGACCCAATTCTTCAACCAGACCAACATCCGAGGCCCAGCCGGCACCGGGCAACTTGAGCGCATCCCGCGCCGAGTGAGAGCTGAGTGGCCTCGAGGTGGCGCTGCGGAGCTGGGTAGCCGCGCGTCTCCACTCCCCATTAACCCGGGAGGGAGGGGGTCCTCGAGAAATGTGTGCATTTATTCAGTAGCAGGAGTGCAAACCTCATACATTGAGGGAGAAAGGCAGCGGGAGACGGCCGCCGAGATTCTCCCAGCTCTTTGAATATAATTTTAGATTGAGATTCAGATTAAATCCGAGGGGAAAACACTTTATGAGGCTGAAAGCTGTGTCGTTGCCAGAGCCAGGGTTATGAGCTATCAAATGCAATTACATTAAGACAGATTATATTGGGCAAATTGAGCCATTTAGAAGGTGAGAATCAAAGAAACGGCTCTGATCCTCTCTTCCCCCTTCTCTCTCCCTCTCCCTCTCTCTCTCTAAATTGCAGTTCGTAGTTCCTTGCAATTCTGAGGCACAAAAGTAGGTGAGACTGCTTTTGTAGCTGCGAAGTGCTTCACTCCTGAATGTAATTCTAGCTGAGTGCAATCTAGGTTAAGAGCCGGACAAGCGGGTAATTAGAGCCCGCTTGCTGCCGGAGGACCGGCCGCCCCACCGAAGCGCGCCCGGGGAGTCGGCGCCCTTCTCCCGGCCGAGCTGAGCTGCGGCTGGACACGGAGCGCCCGAGATGATGGTGCTGGACAAGGAGGACGGTAGGTGGCAGGCGGGGGTCCCGACGCCCGTAGCCCCCTGCCCCCGCCGCGGCTCGCTGAAAAAAAAAAAACACATGCCCGGGACACAGGCACACGCATGTCGGGCAGTGCCCAGATCGCCTGACGGGCGCGCGGCGGGCTGGGGTTGCGGGGCAGGGCGGCACTGGAGGCGGGGGCGGTTTGAGCGAGCCCCGGGCTGCGCGACCCTGGGCGTCCCGCGGCGCGTCCGGCCGCGAGCGGACGAGGTGTGCGCCGGCCGGTGTGATGCTCGGCGGGGCCGCGTGGAGGCTCCCGGCCCCCCTCGGCTGTCGGCGCCGTAATGCTTTACTTAGAGCTGTGGGTCTTTGCGGCTGCTCCTCTCACCGCAGCCATCACCCTCGCGCCCGCCGCGTAACCCAAGAGGTGCTGAGCGCCTAGCAAATCAGCGGCCTCGGGGAGAATCGGACTTCCGAGCTTGGGGCCAGCGGGCGCGCGAGAGGACGGCGCTCGGCCCAGGATGCCTGGGAAGCAAGGGCAAGGCCGGCTGGGCCCTCCGGAAGACCGCTGCCCACGAGCGTGACTCGGTGAGGAGAGACCCCTCTCCTGGCCGCCTGTCTCCCTGAGCTTGAAGGCAGGAGTTCGGCCCAGAGGAGGAAAGCGCCTCGCCACCGGCCGGTAGCACTCTTGCGGGTGAAGCCCCGCGGGAGTGACGTGGACTTCAATAGCCTCAGTGTCCCAGGGACCTGCGGTGCTGAGAGATCACAGGGGCCCATAGCTGCTGGAAGCCACTAGCAGGTGGTTCCACGGATTCTAATGCCTTCGTGGCTAGGGGTGCCTTGCAGTGAGTGTCCCGGAACAGTCAGGAGAGGTTGGGGATCCCAGCATTCTTAAGGGTTGAAGCCCTGTGGCCTAAGCTCAGCCTTGAGGTCAGGAGATTGACAGTTTCCTGGCTGCTACCCCAGGCCCTCCTGACCTGGGGGTGAGGGTTACTTGCCTTTTTTTTTGGTGTTCCAGGAAGTTCTGTATGTAATCATTGGCACCTGCACTGCTGCCTACATTCTGCCACGGGTAAGGAACTGAAAGGGTGGGTTTCATGTGAGTCAGTCTGACCTTCTACTGTGCCCTCTGCCCACGGGGGCAGTGGTATGGACATAGTCACTTGTTGAAAACTGGAAGTTAAGGGACTTGCTCAAAGTCACATAGGACCCTTTGCGACTGCTGCGTGCTGGAGCCCCCAGCCTACCTACCACCTCCTGAGGCATTCACAGTGTCTGGCCTGGGTGTGGATGTGGGGGACCCCTGTGGCTGGTAAGCCCATGAAGGCCATTTCTCAGCATGTGTGCAGCCAGAGAGGAAGGGGTAGCTAGATGTTTTGAGGCTTTTAGCCAAAAGAATCCATGTGCCGGAGACTGGCTGGAGTGTGATGACCATCTTGTGTGTTCTCTATTCATGGAGCTCTCCGGGGAAACCCCGGCACTGCCTCCCAGGTGGGAGTAGACCATCAGAGAACAGGGCTGATATAGTTTTTCGTGGAATGAAAAGTGTTGATAAAGGGGCCTGGAAACAGGCCAGATGGGGAGAAAGGGGGCCTTGATTCAGTTCCTTTTCATTTTCCATCCCCCTGTGTTATCTTAGACCAGTCACACCCATCTCAGGGCTTCATTTTTTTTTCTCAATAAAATAAGGGGCTTGCAGAAGTCGGTGCAGAAGGTCCTTTCTTGACGTCTGGGGATCCTATCACTGTGGAGAGATGTGGAAATTAAGGTCTGTCTTTAGCTGGGGTAATTCAGTATTCTTAGCTCCCCAGGCATGAGGCAAGAATCCAGAAGACCAGAGCCCTTTACATGGGTGGTGTCAAGCAGGCAGGTACATCTCATGCCAACAAGATGACCACCCCTCCCCAGGTCTTGGAACTAACTGCATGTCCAGGCACCCCAAGGTGCTTCAGGCTCCATAATGTCAAGGGAATGGATTTCTGGAGGTCATTTTGGACAGTCTCCTGTATCCGAAGTACAGTGCACCTTAACCATCTTGGGTATAAGTGTTTCCCCTTGTCTCTGTCCAGCCTAAACAATAGGGTGCCCTCTACCATTGACACCACTGGGCTCTGGGACCCATTACAGCACAAGGTGGCAGGCAGCCGAGTCCCTGAGCAGCCTAGAGCTTGTCTCATCTTGTCCAGCCTAGAGCTGTCTTTCAAAAGCAGCCTTTCTGCTCAGAAATTCACGCCTCACTTTCTGTTAGAGTCTGGCCTCCCCTGGATGCAGGACATCTTCAATTGAAGGTGGCACCTTCAATTGGGGGAGGAAGAGAGCTCTGGACCCACTTACCTTTACCTCCAAACCTGCTGCCTAACTTCTGAGCACTTGTGTTTTTTTAGCAGGCGGCCACCCAGGCTGGGTGGCAGCTTTGGCCCCTAGGGCCCCCAAGGGGTGTGTCCTCCGGGCTGTGACAGCTACCTTTGTCTGGAGGCAGCAGGGACTCAGGGCTCCTATTAACCACTCCCAACACCTTTTCTCCACCTGACAGCATCTTGTCAGAAGAGGCTGGGGCTCCTCTGGTTGAAGTCAGGTCTGCCAGCTGCTGAGAACCAAAGCTCCCGCTCTGCTGTGCTGCAGGGCTTTCATGTTGCACTTCTGAAAGATAATAAAATATCAATCGCTTTGCCGTGGCAATGGATTTAAGAGACTTTCTGAAGTATTGAATTGTCAGAATTTTTTTTTTTTTGCTTTTAAGCACAGTGCATTATTAATAAAGTAATCCATTAGGTCGAGCAGTGAAGGGTCACCACAGAGACGGAAAGATCTGTTTTGCAAACGGTTAAACTTCAGGTTTTAAGATTAATTGCCTTCATTTGGACACTTGCTCTTGGCCAGGCCAGTTCCACTTTACTGGAACTCAGAATCTGGGCTTTTTAAATGCTGTTGGACCTGTCAGGGAAAGGGAGCTCAGCTCCAACTTTCCTGGAGAAATGGCCGTTTTCCCCTGGCACCGGCAGCTTGGGCTGTTGGGGACCCCTCAGACAGGAGTGAGCTGAGGGCTTTCTGGGGGAGGCTTGAAGTCCCAGGTGAGCAAAGGGAACACCGCCCTGAATCCTGAGAGTCAAATTGTCCCTCTGCTGCTTGAGAAGGAACCTGTGAGTAGGAGCAGACTGCAGAGGCTCCCAGCAGCCTCATGAGCAGTGATGAGCTGAGGCTGTGGGGGGCTAGGCAGGAGAGGAGGCTGAGGGCGCGTAGGTGTCTCCAGGTGCACACCGGAGAAGGGCAGGTCTGTGTGTAAACCTCCTCTGCAAAGGCCCAGCGGGGAAGACTGGAATGACCACAGGAAGCAGCAGGCGGATTGTGGAACTAAATGCCAGACATGATTCCTAGAGCATTTTTAATAAGTAAAAGTGCCGAAGGAGAGTGGAGCTGGCCTACGGAGGAGCAGACAGTGGAGTCTTCAATTGTTAATGACCGCTGAGAGCATGGCTTCCACATTTGACTCGGTTGATCAGCAAGGGCAGGCACTTGCCTATGCTTGGACACTGACCAGCCCTTGCTTGGTCATCAGCAGGACCCCTGAGTTATCCCATCATACGCAAGACCACGGAGACTTCTGGAAGCCTCCCTTGGTAGAGTGTGGCCAGGACCTCTGTAGGCCTGCAGTGGACTCAGGGAATGGGCCCCCATTTTGTTCCACATCAGAGACCCTAGCTCATCAATGGCAGAGCCCAGCGGGTCCTGGGAAGCTGGCAAGGTGTGACCTAGAACTGACACTCAGTGCCTGGAAGTGGGGGCGGGGGGGGTGGTCTCCATCATAGTTTGGTCTCTACTGCACCCTGTGCCAGCAGCAGCAACCTCCTCACTGCTGGGAATGAACATCACAAATCTTCAGCAGCACGTATAACCGCTTCCCCTTCCTGCCCAAACTCAGCCAAGCAGAGTCTGTAAAAAATGAGCCTCCCCCTCCCTCTCCTCCTCCATGAGCCTTGGGTAAAGAAGCAGGTGCTTCTTTCTGCTCCCCGCTCTTCCATTCATTTGCCCACCCAGAGCACTAAAGGGGGATAGGGAAACAACATAAATTGGTCTGTCGTCCGGAATCCATGTCTCGCTAATGTACCCAGATTAACTCAACTGTAAATTGTCTCCTTGGACGGCGGTGTCTTGCTAAAAGTTTCCCATATGATTCATGATTTGGATTGCTTTTAACGGCTATTGGCCAAGCAAGCCAGTGACTGTACAAGGTGATGCAATTGGCATTAGTGAGGGGAGGCACGGGAGCGTGTAATGCAGTCAATACTGCATTAACTACTGATGCCCAATTACAGGGAGCGGGAGAGAGCCTTTCAGGAGCATTAGGACTGGGGGAAGCTGAGATCACTGGCCGCTGCTTGCCTAAAAGCTTCACCCTTTGCGTGCCGGCGCTTAGCACTCGTGTGTCCACACACTTGGCCTCTGTGGCTGCGGGAGCTGCCTTTCTCTCTTGCTGTCTCTTTCTTTCTCTCTCAACAAAGATGCTTTTAACACATGGAAATGTGCATTTTCGTAGTGCTGGGGCCTGCCTCTTCTCCCTCCTGAGAATTGATTTCCTGCCCTGGGTCCTGGATTTGGACCAGGCGGCTGCCCCACTTATTTCCATTTAAGAAACCTCTAAGCAGGCTCTGTTTGTGAACAGAACCAAGGGGAAGCCTATTTTGGTTTCTCACCCTTGGAATGGATGGATGATTGCCAGCAAGCATTTGTGACTGGCCCTCTGTGGTCATGGGCAAAGGAGACATGAGGTTCAGCCTCAGTCTGGAGCTGCCAGTGCAAGGCTTCCAGAATTGGGAATTAGCCATGGTTAGAGCGACTGTGCCTTCTTTGAGCAAAATGACAGAGCCATGGTGTTACAGCTAGGGGAGGCTGATGGGGGAGCTACCCAAACTCTGCTGGGATCCTGAGAAGATATGACCCTGAGGAGTTAGGAGCTCCCTCCAAAGCTACATCACCCACAGGGCAGAACTGCTCCCCTGAGCAGGGGAGGCCAAGGATATTGTTTGGATCCATCTCCAGGGGCCCAAGGGCCTCGCCAACCCCCTAACCCCTGGGTTAGGAAGATTGGAAGGAGATAGGGCAGAAGGTGGCAAAAAGGACATGGGTACCCCAGCAGGTGTCATTTGACTTGCTGCTGCCTCGATCAGGCTAAGCTACGCAGCTCCAATGTGTCCAGGCTGGTTTTGTGTTCCATGCTCACCTAGTATTGAGGCTGCTTTGCCTCCACACCTCATCTTTACTGTGAGAACAGCCACAGTAACTGGCAGGATTATCAGGATTAAATGAGATAGTGTCTGTGTACACACTTGAACCAAGAAGCCTGTGTCTGTGAAATGACATTGCTCTCTGCACAGTTAACAGTTTGGTCTGCGATAGTCCTGTGCCCAGTCCTTGATACATCCTGTTCACTGCTGGATAGTGGTCCCACTCCTCCTTCTTCCAGTTTCTCCCTCGTGGCTCTTGTTCACTGCTGCCTGTGGCGGCAGATGGTCACACTGCTCTCCCCTGTCCAGGTTCCCTAGGTGGGTGGTATCCCCCAGGGTTATTTACTCTTTACTCTTTGCCAACCCTTCCATTTATAGGGGGAGAGTTGAGGCTCAAAAAGGGCAGGAGTGTTGCATGGGGTTATGTGGGGAGTTAGAGCCCAGAGCTTTAGCATCGTTTTGGGTTCCACACCCAGTGAAGGAGGAGCATCAGGTGTGCGGGGACTACCTGCCTGGGCTTCCCAGTCACAGCCCTCACCAGCCTGCTGACAGCCCAGCAGATGTGGTTCTGATGGAGCTCCTCCTGGAAGGTGCTGGTGCGCTAACCCGGGCTGAGTTCCAAGGTACTGGAGAAGCCCCCGAGGTACATATAGCAGGTAACCCATCCCACCTGCCCATCCTAGCTGGAATTGAAAGATACTGAGGCATGCAGAACATCCCCCACACCAACCAGACTTAGCTTTTCTCGGTGCTGCTAGAGTGAGTTCTCTTGATATGTCCATATTCAGGTTGGAACTACACCTGAATATGCTTGAGAGATGCTTATTAACCATTTATCATTCTGCCATTGCATTGAACTCACCTGGGACTCTGGACCCACTTCTTTCTGTTCTGTCACCACTGTCCTGCCATCTTGATCCTGACACACAGTATAGCCAGACTGACCCAACCCGAGCTATGCTACATTCTGCCTGAGACCTGCTGCCACCTTGACTATCATGCTAAGCTATGCAAGTCCAATATGTCCATTCTTGTTTTGTGTTCAGTGCCCACCCATTGTTGAGGTTATCTTGTCTCTATACCTTTGCTCTTTTGCTCTCCTTCCCTGCCATGCCCTCTCCTCTTCAGTTAGTCTTCCAGGAGCCTACAGGTGGCCAAGGCCTCTCACAGACCATTCCAGGCCATGCTCAGAATCATGTCCACCCAATCTAGCAACAAACTCATCCCTTAGTGGTTGGAGTGTGTTTGTTTTTTTGAGCCCACAGTGGCTGGCACAACTGGGGGCAGATTAGAAGCAGGTGGAGTAAGAGGAATTTCACATGTCTCAGTGTGAAGGTCAGGTCATGTGGGCCACAGGCCACACTAACTCATACCTCCCACTTCCTTCCCTGAAGGTCAAACTGGGCTTTCTTGAGTGGCCTACTGTCTTCAGGCACAGCCCGCTGGCGTGATTCAGGTGACCTGGTTCTAGTCCCAGCCGATGGCTGTATGATTTCAGTCAACTTTCTGGGCCTTAGTTATCTCATCTGTACAATGGGAATGACAATACCCAACTGGGACCTAATGTCCATGAATCCAACTCGATAAGCCAGGAAGCCTCAGGCCTGTGGGAGGTGACTCTGCTCGCTGTACAGTTACAGTACAATCTGTAGGGCTTCAGCCGCTCTGTCTTTAGAGGTCGTAATAAATACAATAGCTGTCATTGCACTGAACCCTCAAAAGTGTTCCGTAGAAGCCAATAAAAGCCTTGTGCTGTGCATCTGAATCAATTAGCTATTGCTGTAAACAAACCACCAAAAAGCTCAGCGGCTCAAACAATGAGCATTTACTTAGCTCACAAATCTGTGGGTCAGTGATTTTGGCTGGATTTGGCTGAGTTGTTTTTCTGGTCTCGGCTGGACTCACCCACCCCCAGGCAGATGGCTGATGGGCTGGGGGTGACAGGGCTGCACGTCACCCAGCAGGCCCATTTAGCTCGTTCTCACAGGGGAGACAGGTCAGGAGAGAGCGCGGGCCACACAAGGCTTCTTGTGGCCAAGGCTTGGCACTGGGGAGCCGTCACTTCTGCCCCCCCCCCCCCATTGACCAAAACCAACTCACTGGGCGGCCCAGGTTTGAGAGGTGGGGAAACGGAGTCTGTCACAAAGGGCAAGGATACAGGGAGGGCTAGAGAATTGGGGCCATTTTCCCAGTCAATCTACCAAAGCCTTCTACATATATGATCTCATTTAACACTTAACCTTATGAAGAAGCTACTATTTCGGTCCTTAGCTGACAGATGAGAAAACTGTTGTACAAAGAGGCTGAGTAATTGGTCCCAGGTCCCGCAGCTCTCAGGCGCCGTGAGCCCAGACAATCTGGCTGCAGAGCCGTGCTCTCGTTCTGTGCGCTCTGCTGGCTCCCTTTCCCAGCTGGCAGACTTGGGAATGGGGGAGAAGGATACTCTCGGGGAGAGTCCAAGGAAGACAAGAGGGGGTGGAGCCAGGGAGAGGATGACTTGGGGTGAGGGGTGCCTTGCTGGGTGGGCAGTGTCTCTGAGCCCTGTCCCTCCGTGTGCAAATCCGGAGGGGACCGTAATGAGGTCAGCCCCCAGTGAGGGGGCCTCCCACTTCTCCTCTCCTTCCTGCAAAGGCCACTGGATGGTTTGAGAGGCTGTGAAACTCTGTTAAGAGCTGACTTAAACCAGGGCATATATGCAGATGCAGGCGGGCAGGAATCCATTCATTGGTTAGCCCCTCACCTCAAAACGGGGCTGTAAGTGGGCTGCTGAGAGGCCTGTGTACATTCATAAACCAGCTGATTGAAAAGCAATATTTCAGATAAATACAAGCCAGCGATCTATCAGTAGTTGTAATAAAACCCAGGCTTCAGGCTGTGATTTTATTTTGAAATAATAAGAATTGCTTGATTCTTTTTACTTGAGTTACCATGGTAATTCCGGCGTGGAGCAGTGTTATATTGATTTAGAAAGTGGACAGTAATATTTCTTTTGTGTTATTCTGTTTCGAGGCCTTGATTTCTAATTTCCACTTGGAGATTACTTTTATAAATTTCTTAAGTCCTTCCACTTTTTTTTTTCTTCCTCCCTCTCAAGGTATAATTTTCCTCTCATACGCCGCTATGTTCTGAGCTTATTGGTTTGCTCTTATTTTAAATTAAACTTGCTGGTTTCAAATATTGAAATGACATCTTTGTCTGTGTCTGTACTTTGGTTTAGCAAAATATTACAGTCTGACGCTTTCTGCTTAATAATTTAAGGGAGGCATTCTGGGGGCCCTCACTGGGTGCTGATAACTTATGACTCAACCAAAGCAGGCCTTAAACTCCTGACATTTTAATATTGTGTGGCGGGAGCGGCCGCCCCTCTGCTCTGAATCTCAGTGGAGAAAAACCCATTGGTACCTCAGAGGGGGATTTTAATAATTCACCTTTGCTGGTTGGCACGATGCCTTGCTGGAGAGGGGGAGAGAGACTCATTCCTCCCAGACAAGTGGGAGCAGCTCTGGCCTGGGCCTCTGTGGCCCACAGCCGGCACCCCGCTCCATCCTGCTTTACCTCACCCCTGCCTCTTAAAAAACCCTGGTTCCTGATCTCTGAGGTGAAGCGGAGCAGGAAGGATGATGGGGGGCTGCCTGTGGGTGCCATGAGACTGCCTGAATTCTCTGATGCTCGATTTTTCCTCTTGTAAAACAAGTGGAGTAGCATGAATTTGGAGTCAGACAGACGCAAAGGGTTCAAATCCTGCCGCTGCCTCTTAGTAATTCTGTATAAAATGAAATTACTGTTGAGACTTCAATAGGTAAAGCTGCCAACAGTCTTTTACAGATGGCCAGTGCAATTTTCCTAATCTTATGAAGGTTTCGGTGAGGAGCGGGGGAAGTAGATGTGCTTTAGAAACTCTCTTCTGCTCAACATGCCTGGGGTTCTCAGCTCTGGGAGAACTGCTTTGGGGTAAGGACCCCAGGCTGTAGCTCCAGGAGAAGGTCGGCCAGCTCCACCCACTTTCCTGGTCTGCCCAGCTGACAGCAGGGGGCCCGGTTGGGGGACGGTTGGGATGGGGCTGGAGTAAGGGCTCTGTCCTCTGAGCTCTTCTCCTCATCTCATCCCCCAAGGGTTGGGTTTCAGAAAGATACAGTAAGCCAGGTTGTAGGGTAGAGATCTGGCTGCAGGACTTCGCTCTCGGGCCTGTCTGTGCCTGTCTACTACTGCAGTGGTGTGTCAGCTAGCTATTACTGTGTAACAAATGACTTCAAAATTGAGTAGCCTAGAACCACACACATTTCTTATCTCTGTTTCCGTGGGTCAGGGATCCAGGCATGGCTTAACCTGGTTCTCTCACAGGCTATAATCAAGGTATCAGCCAGGGTTGGGGTCTCATCTCAAGGTTCATCTTGGGAAGGATCTACTTTAAGCTTGCTCATTTGGCCGTGGACAGGATTTCATTCCTCTTGGGCTGTTGGACTGAGGGTCTCCGTTTCTTGCTGGCTTTTGGCCAGAAGCCACCCTCAGTTCTGTGCCACTTGGGCCTCGGCAGCGTGGCAGCTTGCTTCCCCAAAGCTCTCAAGAGAGTGCATCTGCTGGCAAGAAGGAAGTCACAGTCTTTTATAACCTCATCACAAATGTGACATTCTGTCACTTTGTATCTCTAGAGAGCAAATCACTAGGTCCAGCCCACACCCAAGGAGGGATTACACAAAGGCATGAACCCCAGGAGATGGAGGCCATTGGGAGCCCTTGTTGAAGTCAGCCCACCGTGAGAGGTCAGCTTCTAGAACAGCATCTCGGGCCCCAGGTTCCTGACAGTTTAGCTGCCTCCAGAGAAAATGAATCACCAGCTCCATCCCCAGAGCACCCAGTGCCTCTGCTCCCTGGGTCACTCCACACCAAGGAAGGCCGCAGATATCTCACAGCCTTTTACTTTATCTTCACAACACCCTTAGAAAGTCAAGAGGGCAAATACTAGCCCCACTTTGCAGAGAGGTAGCTGGGCCCAGACAGGGAAAGATACTTGTCTGGTCCACAGTGAGTTGACATGTGGTAAAGTTCACATAAGAAGAATCAGGCGTCCTGGGTAGAAATGCCTGCCACAGACCTAGGGAGATGGGGTGGCAAAAACCCTCCCAACCCTCCCTGGCCCTGTAGTAAGGGGGGTGGGGTGGCACTGACTGTAAACACACACACACACACACACACACACACACACGTGCACGGGGTTGGGGGTAGGGGCCACTGTAACCCTTTTTCATTGGGAGCCATCTTTTTCATAGATGGTAAGTTTGCTGAGGCCAATGGGATCCCGCAATGCAGCCATTCAAGGGGTCCGTACCCCAGAGCCTCTGTTCTCATTCAGTGGTGAGCATAACCCTTGGAGGAGGGGAGGATGGTTCCTTCCTGAGCCAGGTCCCAGGCAGCTGGTGGACCAAGGGTCCCGGTTCCTCCCTAGCTGCTGCTGGGAGAAATGGAGGTGGCATCCCAGAGGCAACCTGGGCAGAGGCTGCTTCAGCAGTTCCTCACGTCTCACATGAGAGCACAGGTCAGAGAACCAGAGCTCCTGTATCCACATCCCAGCTCTGCCACCATCTTACTGTGTGTCCTGGGGAAGATCCCCCTCCCTCTCTGAGCCTAGGTTTCACCATTTGCACTTCAAGGACTGATGGCTGCCTGTGGCATTGTGTATAGAGGCAGAACTGTTGGTGGGGACCCTGGAGAAAGGACCCTTACCAGGCTTCTTTCACTTTCTGGGATCAAGAGAGACAGTTTCCAGGTGAGAGTTTCCCCGCCTCTCTCCACACTTGCACTTGCCACACTTGCCCTGTTTTTCCCAGGTCAAGCCTCAAGTAGGAGGCAGAGGGGGCCCTGGACCAGGCCCAAAATCTGGGAGCAGATGTCACAGCCTCGGGCTTCTGAGTTCCCTGGTGAAATATCAACTTTTATGGATGGGGAAACTAAGATCCAGAAAGCGTCTGTTCTTCCTTAATCAGCTGTGCGTCTCTGAGGTACTTTCTGAATAGAAAAGTCCAGGGCACAGTAGAGGCTGCATCCAGCTCGGCATGGGACTGGATACACCCCATCTCTTTGACTGTTGGTCAAAGGCTGTCTCTTCCAGGGAGCCACTCACCCCAGCCAGAAGCTGTTTCCCATCTGCTGGGCATCTTCTTGTCAGGGGCCTGTCTCTGAGGGGCTTTGGCCAGGGCTCCCTCGGGCACGGGGTTCCGAGCTGGTACTCAGCCCAAATGTAGACTGGGAATTTTTGACCTGCCATTTTGCCCCAAGGATATTTTCACACTACTCATTGAACCTCAGAATGCTTTATCAGATCAGTGCCAAAATATGCTCTATATGTGAGAATAACATCTCGTTAGTAATATTGAAAAGTGAAAAAACAAAAAAAAGAGATCTAGTAAAATCAGCTGAAATAATTAACAAAAGTAAAACTGGCAACAGCTAAGACTGCACCTGGTAAAATGTGTTATTGACTAAAAATTGACAGAAGAATCAAATCTTCCTGACAAAATTTAGATCTGCAAAGGTTGGCTCAGGAAACGTTTTCTGATAAAATAATTGCCACAAAAAAATCTCAACAGCAGCAAAAGCTGTAATTGGTAAGATCTGATATGAGCCAAAAACTGATCCTGAACCAGATCGTTCCTTATACATTTCACAATAATCATTCCCAATGAAAATAATCCCAGTGAGATAAAAATAGGAAAGGGGAAGAAATGGTTTAACATTATGGAATAGAAAATTGATCAAGGAATTCAATTGGTTTAAGGAAGTTCATTAAAAAATACTTTCATGATGAAAAATCATTAGTGTCCATATAATTCTTATCAAAATACAGGTAGGTGTTAGGGGGCAAGCATTTAGGGTAGGTGCTTAATAAATATTTGTTGGGTGAATAGCAACTGAATGACTTAACAGGTGAAGGAGGTCGGAAGGGAGCAGGGAGAATCAGAAGGGTGAGGGCCCAGTGAGAAGACCAGGAGCCCCTAATCTGTGACCTGAGAGCAGGGCAGTATTGGCTGGGACTTAGCACGTGGACGCTGTGCGGGCAGTGGTGACCGAGATTGGCAGGGGCTTTGTAGTTAGGGGTCTGGATTTTGTTCGAAGGTCTTTGAAGGGTTTTAGGCACAGGGAAGACCCTTGCTCATACTTACATTTTAGTAAGATCATTTGGTCTCTGGGGAAGCAATTGGAAGGGATAAAGCTAGAGGCAGGGGAAACAATGTGTGGTATAGGGGGTCAGGGGCTCTTCCATTTGACCTTCACAGGGTGCCTGCTCCCATCTCCCTGCATTCTGGGCTGCCCACTGCTCCCTCCCTCTCTCCCTAATTTCTGTTTCCTTCAGCGGGTACAGACTGGGCCTGTGGGGGAGCAGGCTCAGGCCAGGGTGCAGCCTGGTCAGCGAGGAGGCAGTTGAACTCCAAGAGGGGAATGGTGGAGGCCTGGCCTGGAGCTGTGGCCTTGGGGAAGTAGAGGCTTATCTAGCAAGCCCTGAAATTCTGTCCAGAGCTGGGGTAGAGCCAGAGGGAGGGCAGATCAAGCCTGTCCTTACCCACCTTTGTCCCTGAGGTTCCTGCTTGCCCAGGAAGCCTAAAGTCTGGCTGCTCAGGGTCTAGAGACCTGACTAGCATTCTCCAGCCTGTCTGAGAGGCAAGTGTTCTTTCCTCCATGACCCACACTTCCAGCAGCTTTACCTCCCCTTCCAGGGTATAGGAGTCCTTGTCCCAAGGGGAGGGAACTCCAAATATTGCCAGACTAGATACATGCAGATTTGAAGTTCTTTAAAAGATAAAACAGTTGCATGAACACATGCAGTAAAATGTGCAATTTACTGCAGACGTAGCTTTCTTTTGTCTTAGAAGGTAATGAGCATGGACTTTGAGTTCCTCTGCCATCCTCTGATCAGAAGATCTCAGGTTAGTCTCGCCCTACCACTCACTGCTGTGTGACCCTGGGCAAATCACTTAACCTCTCTGAGCCTCAGTTTTCTCATGCACAAATTAGAGCCCAGAGCACCCTCCCTGTCTCCTGCACAGAATTCAAATAAGAGAAAATGTGCTTTGCCAGCTGGGCTGCACTGTGTCCACTTGAGGAATAATTGATGAGAACGCAGTGGCTGCATAAAGTGAGTGGCACCTATAATATCCCCTCCTGCCAATTCTCAGCCTTGAGAGGTCTTCTCAGGCCCAGACCCCCGTAGAGCTTTCGAAGATAAGTTTAGAGAAGTTAGGGGATAGTTTCCCTAAGGAGCAGCTTCACAAGACTGCAGCCCATGATGAAGCCATGAAGACTCACGGAATCGGCCTCATGCCTAGAAAGTGGGTATGTGTCCATTTGCCCCAAGGACCAGAGACCCTCTTCAGGTGACCAGAGCCGTCCTCTGCTCTGTGGGGCTCTTCTCACAAGGGAGGCTGATCTGTCTCTGCTGAGATGGGGCCTAAGGCACCATCACTACCCTCAGCCTAACCCCAGTCATTCCCCCAGGCCCGGGGGCAGCACTGTGGCCCTGGCTCCCCCTGCTGGCCAGGGCACTTTATCATCTTGGGTCATTGTCTCAGCCGCAGTTGTTTTCCTCTGACCCCAAGGCAGCATTGTGCCCTCTTTCCTGACCTCTGTGGCCTGCCTCTGAGCTTGTGCACCCCTGCCTGCCCCGGGTGTGGCTCATAGGCCCCCGGAGAGAACAGCTACTCCTTTCTGCACCTGGGCTGGGGGCCAGGAGGGTTTCACCATGGTCCTGTGCATTATGCATGTACTTGTGATACCCATTGGAGGACAAGCTCAAGGTCCTAGGAACAGGGCCCCATGGGGGAGGGGTCCCGGAGCAGGCGGAGGCGTGCCCATTTCTCAGATAGGGCAGAGTCCTTGCAGAATGTGGAAATTCCACAGTGTGAATACAATGGTGGCAGCAATGAAAAAGCATCCGAGTTTCCTGGGGAGCTGGGCTGGGAAAGTAGATGGAAGAAAATTTCTGGATCATGGTGGAGAGGTTGGAGAGGTAGGCTGGGGGTGCTCTGGAATTCTTTCCTCCCTGCACGGCAGCTGGTGGGAGCTGGGGCCAGTAGGGCCTGGCCACATCAGCTTTCCCACAGCCCATCTGCTGCTGGGCCGCCCAGCCCCTCCACCTGGCGGCTCCTGACCCCCATCGCCTGCACCCCTGCCATCCCAGCACTTAATTCTTTATTAATTTTCTCCTGTTCTCAAGGGATTTCGTTTTGTTTTTATTGTTTGCTTGAATTTGTTTTGTGTGTGTGTGTTTCTTTTATAGCAGCTTTATTAAGATATAATTTATATACTACAAAATTTACCTTTTAAAATGTAGCGCTTTCATAGACCTGTGCAACCATCACCATTCTCTAATTCAAGAATATTTTCATCATCCCGCAAAGAAATTCCATACCTATTAGCAGTCACTCTCCATTTCCCCCCTACCTCAGCCCCTGGCAACCACTAATCAATTTCTGTCTCTTATGAATTTGTCTATTCTTGGCACTTCATATAAACGGAATCATACAATATGCGGCATTGTATCTGGCTTTTACTTAGCATGATATTTTCAGGGTTCATCCATGTTGTGGCATATGTCAGTGCTTCATTGCTTTTTATGGCCAAATAATATTTCATTGTGTTTATCCATTCATCAGTTGATGGACATTTGGGTGATTTCTACTTTTGGGCAACTGTTATAACCATTCGTGTACAAGTTTTTGTGTGGATATGTGTTTTCACTTCTCTTGGGTATATACTTAGGAGTGGAATAATGGGTCATATGGTAACTCTATGTTTAGGGCTTGTTTGTTTAATTCAAATCAGCAGTGGAAGAACTTTTAGGAGAGAAACCATCCTTGGTTGTCTGAGCTTCCCAGAAGCAAGGTTTACCACAGCATGGCCCCTGCTGAGCTCTTGAGGTTCTAAAAAACCTTGCTTAAGTCCTATAGTGTTTTGTTTTGTTTTGTTTGGGGGAGGGGGGGAGCATGATCCAGGAATTGAACTCAGGTCTCCCGCATGGAAGGCGAGCATTCTACCACTGAACCACCCCGGCCTATAGTGTGTATGTGTGGGGTGTTTTTTTTTTATGTTTTTATTTTATTGCGAAATATCATATATATACAAAAAAGCAATACATTTCCAAGTACATTTTAACAAGTAGTTATAGAACAGATTTTAAAGTTTGATATAGGTTACAGTTCCCTGATTTTTTCGTTTTTCCTTCTAGCTGCTCCAAGACACTGGAGACTAACAGAAATATCGATATAATGATTCAGCAGTCACACTCACTTGTTAAATCCTTTCTTCTCTGTTATACTCCTCCGTCTCTTTAAATAACATATATACATAAAAGCAATAAATTTAAAAGTCCATCACAACAGTTAGTTGTAGAACAGATTTCAGAGTTTGGTATAAGTTACAATTCCACAAGCTGTAGTGTTTTGATCTATAGAATGGGGTTCATATTTAGTCTTGCCCACCTCAAGGACTTTTGGAAATATTAGTCGTAATTAGGACTTCCGTAGCATGTCAAGGATTGCAAAGCGCTCCTGCTTACTTTAGCTGCTTTAGTTCTTTGGCTCTGTGAGTTGGGTGTTATTACTCTGGTTTTGCTTACGAGGAAGCTGAAGCTCCGTGAGGTTAAGGGACGTGACTGAGTTTACATTGTGGGTCAGTGGCAGAGCCTGAACTTGAACCTAAATGCATAAGAACCTAGGTCCTAGCCTGAAGCTCTGCCTCAGATGTGTTTCTAGGCAAGACAGGGCCTTGTGCTGGGAGAGCCCTGCCCAAGCAGCCACAATGTTCTATGCCCCATCCTGGGTGCTGGGAAGTCGGGGGTGGCCAGATGTGGGCCCTGAGACAAGCAGTGCTACCAAAGGAGGGACACGAATTTTGCCAGTCCACAGTTTAGCTGTGTGACCTTGGATAAGTCACTCTACTTCTCTGAGCCTCAATTTCCCAATCTATACAATCGAAGTAATAATTACTACCTCATCACGCTGGAATTAGGACTTGGTGAGCTGTTGTAGGTGAAGTGCCAGGCTTGATGTGACTCAAACAATATAAGGTTACAGAACGCACAGGAGAGCTTGGAGGGGGTGCAGGGTGCTGTGGGGCCATTGAGGGAAAGTGGCTGGCTTCGGGGCTGATCAGGGTAGGCTTTATAGGGGAGGTATCACTTGGGCTAGCCAGGATAGGTGAACAGAGACAGAGAGGTGGGAAATCGCCTGGGCGGTCTCAGTGTTTCTCAGCCTGGCTACCAGGAGCCAGAAAAGTTTCCAGGGGGTCTAACTAGAGATCTTCTGTTTTGGGGAGAGCTTGTGGACAGACCCTGCTGATGCCCTCAATTCTCACCCCAAGCCGGGCCTACAGATGCCCAGAGGGTGGGGGTGGGGGGATGGGGAGAGGGGCTTGCATGACTGCCTTAGTTAGCCCAAGTGGTTATAAAACACTTAAAATTTATTGTGACATTTGGATTTAATTAAAAAGTACACACTTAGGGAAGTAGAACATAATGGGGAGAGAGGCAGGGTGGTTTTTCCCCTCCTTTCTTCCCCAAACTAATTAGCGTTGTATTTTAAATTGTTTATGTGCCGCTAATCATCGTAATAAATCATTTATACTGAAAAAGACACACTCGGCTGTGCCCGCCGCGCAGATTCTGCTCGCCGGGCTCTATCGCGAACAAATTGATCTGGAAGTGAATTTATTAACCACTGGGGAAGAAATCATTAGTGCTTTCTCTAAACATTCCCCAGGTACACTTTATTGCCGCAGTTTATGCTGTAACTAAAAGGAGCATTACCCAGGCCCACGTTGTAATCTCCTTGCAAACCCGGCAGCCCCCTCCCAGGCTAGAGGGCGGGAGGGGTCGGGAGGCCCTGCGCCTCTCTCCCGTGCGGTCCAGGGACAGGCCGGCTTCCTTTCCCGGTGTTCCTCGTTCCAGAAGGGGCTCCTGTGAAGCCCATGCAGGCCCAGGGCCTTGGCCCTCCCATTGGTTGTCTCTTAGCTGCAGAGCGGTTCCCAGTTACTCACGTTTATACCTTAGAAGTGTGACTTAAAGTTTGCAGCCTGCGGTTTAGAGAACTGAGGGGCTGAGACTGAGTGAGTCATTGGAGTCAAAGAGGCTCTGTCATGTCCCAGTGTCCCCACCAGAGATGGAGAAGGCTGCAGCTGTGGGCTGACTTGTAAGCTTGGAGAACAAATGTGCCTGAGCAGGGACTCAGGCAGGAGTAGGGGGGCAAAAGGCTCGGTTACGAAGGAGCATCCTCTGGAGGCCTCCTTCGGCAGGCCCTGGGACCTTCCCCAGGGTGTGGCTGGAGCATTCCCGCCTGGTGAGGCCCGCTGCCTTGTTTACCCCCTGTCCGTCTCCCAGTGCAGCGCCCCGAGCGGTCCTTGGGGCTCCGGACCTGCTCCGACAGATGACAGCATAATCGTCAGCCTGCTGGCTGCAGACGCCGTGTCTCCGATAAAGCAGCGAGGCCACACCAGCTTTCCCACAGCCCAAAAGCCCGTCTGCCCTGCTGACTCACACACAGCATGAAACGTTCTCTCCCCTTGTGCCTTTGGGCCTCAGGCTGCTTTCACTTCACAGGGCTGGGACCTTTCTTCTCAAGGAAAGGTGTGGAATGTTTCCCCAAGCCCTCCGGCCCCCGGCGCTCCCACACACTCTAAGTAGGCTTTCTCCTCCAGCTGCCCAGACGCAGATCCCAGACTGTCTGCCTCCAGGGCCCATGGGCTAAATGACTTCATCCTCTGGTGCCCCGTGAGCCACCTCAGCTAGGCCCAGGCGTGAGGTCCTCCCTCCCCAGTGGGCTCCGCCTTCATCCCCACTCATTCAGGTCTGCAAAGGAGAGCTGGAGAAGCCCCCAAGCCTCAGCAGGAAGCCGCAGACAGAGCCTCAGACAGGCACCCCGTGGTAGTGCCATCTCAGGAAGAGCCGAAGGAGCCCCTGTTCCTGCTGTTCCTGGGGGGCGGGGAAGGGCACAGGAGTCTCCCCCAGTCCCTGCCTTTCCTCCCCTCGTCTAGCCCAGTGGCGAGCAGATGGGCTGTGGCTGCTTCGAGAAAGAAGCAGGACCCAGCAGCTGGCTAGGCTGAGCCTGCCTGGAGGGTCCCCTCCTAGCGTCTGGAGAACACATTTTAAAGTTTGAATTCAAAATTGATTTTGAAGGGCCCTAATCTCCGATCCCCTGGCGCTCACGGTGTGTCTGCAGCTCCTGCCAGACTCTCGTTTTCTGGTTCAGCGCGTTGGTGCTTACGTCCCTGATGCTGTGAAATTGAGACTCATCTGAGAGTCCATGCCCTCCTCCTCTGCGGAGATTGCAGGCCTCTTGGGAGCCCTGTTTCATTAGATGGGTGATGCGGGCTTTGCAGGTGCCCAGGGAGCAGCTGAGTTGTTGTCTGGGGAACACAGCTTCCAGACGCTTCCCTGCTGGTCCCCACAGCTGTGAAGCTGCAAGCAGCATCCTGTCGAGGTACCCTGGGGACTGGCTCTAGCAGCCCAGGCTGGGGTGGGGGTGGGGGTGGGGTGGGGAGAGACCACAGATCGGAAAAGGCTTGGGCCTGCGGGCTTGTTCTGTAGCCATTGCCGGGGCTTTCTCCTCCCACTGACCTCCCGAGTCTCAGACTAGGATGGGAGGGAAGAGTGGACCCTCAGGTTGGAGAGTTGGGGAGACTAGCGCTGTGCTAGGGGAGGAGAAGTGCCCAGACCAGAGCTGCAAAGAAGACTGAGCTGCTGAGGTTAGACAGATACCTGAGCAGGGCTTGCCCCAAATCTGGAGTACCCTCCTCCACTCCCCGCAGGATGGGTGCTTCTCTGTGTGAAGGGGGCCGGGAGCTTTCATTCCTCATGGGTCTGTGAGGACCAAAGGACAGATTTTGCTGCTCCTTTATCTAAGGGATGATGAGTTTACAGTAGCACAAGAGCTGTCATCTCTCAGCAGGAGCCCTGGGGTAGGCTTCTCAGAAATCCCCATTGTGGCAGACAGGAGGCTGGGCTTTTTTTGTTAGGGCCTTATAGCTGCAGGTGCTCGGGGGATGGCACAGGGACAGAAGTGAGCCCAATTCAGGCCCTCTCTCTGGGAAGCCCATCTGTGAGAATCAGCCCACTCTGGCCAGCAGACTCTTGCATCTAAACTCCAGGTAGAGGGAGGGCCATGGTGGCTCAGCAGGCGGAGCTCTCGCCTGCCATGTCAGAGACCCAGGTTCGATTCCTGGTTGCCTGCCTATGCAAAAAAGATAAAATCCAGGTAGAGTCCACTCTGTCTCTTCATTCATTAATTCAACTGATGATAAAAAAGTGGCTGCTATGGGTCTCAGTGCTAGGGACACATCTTTAGACAAAATAGACGAGGCCCCAAGAATAAGCCTTCATGGAGCTTATGTTCTTATGGGAGAAATTAATCCTCTTTCTTTACAGAGAAAAGTCGAATAATTGCCGTTGTGATAAAAACACAGAAAGAAATAACTGGAGGTCCTTTAAATAAGGAGGCCAAGGAAGGTCTCTCTGTGGAGATAACATTTAAGCTGAAGTTCAAAGATGAGAAGGAGCTGACCATGTAAAGAGGCAGGAAAGGATGTTCTAGAAAGAATGGGAACAGCATGTACAAAGGCCCTGAGGTAGGAAGGAAAGCTGGAATGTGACTGGAGTACAGTATGTGGGTGGGGTGGGGGTTGGAGGCAGGGGCCAGAGTTCATGAGGACATCCTAGCCCTGATGAAGGTATGGGTGTTATTCTCAGTTCATTGACGTTATAGAAGGATTTCAAGCTAAGCAGACCTGCTCTGATTTGTTTTGAGAGATTTCTCTCTCTAGCTGCCATTTGAAAAATGAATTGTAGTTACTAGACACTGAAGGGGGAGGCTATGCTGATAGTGGGTGAGAGGTCACAGTGACTCTGGAAATGGAAAGAAACTGGCAGGATTGGGAGAGGGAATTGGCAAGTGGCATGAGTGAGGACGATGGAGGACCCCAGGCTGATGCTGAGTTCCTGGCCTGAGCACCTGGGTGGGTGATGGCGATAGCACCATGGAAGCCCGCAGAAGGGGTGCAGGGACCAGGTTTTGGGGAGAAAGCATAAAGTCCTATTTTGGACCCATTACTCTTGAGATGTGTCTGTGACTTTATATAGACAACCCAAGTGTTGGAGAAGGAAAGCAGGCTGCAGGTGACCATACAATTAATAATAATGTTAAGCATCGTTCCACATGACAAACTCCAAATAGCCCATGCAGCTTCTACTGTTTTTAAGACCTCCTCACTAAAGAACTGCAGAAAACTGCTTTTGGCTGGAGAACAGATTTTGTTTTCGCTCCAGGGTCTCTCTGCACATCATCCAGACCTTCCTCAAAGTTCTCAGCTGGGTTCCCTTTTGCTGCTATCCCACATCAGATGGTGCAGGATTTGGCTTCCCTTGAAAATGAAGGCCTATAGGGTGTGTATGGAAACCCCTCAGCCTCTTTCTCTCTGAACCCTTGAAGTTCACTGTGGGTTCAGGGTTTAGGATGCAACATGCCTAAGGAGTTTTGCCTCCACCAAAACATGCTACAGAAATGCCTGCCATTTCTTATTCCTGCACCGGGAGTGGCTCTACTGGGGGCTCTTGCCTGCCCCCAGGCTAATAAGTGAGCACATTGGGCTCTTTCAGAACCTTTTCCTTTTGGCAGGAACCAGATTGGGTCCTAGCTGAAGCTCACCTTCCCTGTTATTTAGGAGAAAGATGCTGAGATGCGCCTCTGGCCACAGAGGTATAGCAGGGGCAGGGGAGGGGTGCAGGGTGCTTCCCAGCTGGCAGTCTGGGTCTGAAACCTACTTGGCCACTCGCAGACTTGGTCTTGGGAAAATTACATGATTTCTCTGACTATGGTTATTGCGAGGATGGGTACTAACGTGTGTAAAGCACCTGACACACAGTAAGCCCTCAGTAAGGGGCAGTATGGTTTACCATCGTCTGATTCAGCGTGGCTGCCTGCCGTCCGTGCTCAGGACGTGCCTGAACAGTGCTTCCCATAGGCCTCCCCTCCTCTGGTGGGCTGTGGGGACAGGAGGAACCTGAGACTTTAGAGAAGGCAGCCATTGCTTGACCTGCTTTAAATTTCTTACCATCAGCCCAGGCCCCCTCCGGGACCCCATCCACCCCTCCCTGCCCACCCACATTCTCACACAAGCCCCGGCTGTTGGCTGAGGTGCCACCCACTATTTTGGCCCAGGGTCTGGAGCCCCCATTCCCCCTTCACGGCGCCCCCTCGTCCCCCATGACATGTGCCATCTCAATGCCCGCGTCTCAGCTCTGCCCCTGCATGGCCCTCCTGCTTCCCTCCCAGGCCCTGTGCCCTCTTTGTCCCTGGCTTCTAGGCCAGTCCCCCCTTTCTGGCCCCACCCAAAGGTCTTTCAAGATCCCACAGCAGCTATGCTTTTGAAGGACCAACAGATGAGCGGAAATGGCCCAGCTGGGCAGCTACTACCCCTGGTCTTAGCCCAGCCGCCGCCCCCACCACCACCACCTGGCACTCAGGCTCTCCGGAGAATGCAGAGGCTGCCCCAGCGAGCCTTCCTCACCCCGGCTGTCGGGGGGGGGGGCCACAGGGTCTGCGCCCCTGAGAGCCTCCACCAGGGAGCCCAGCAGGCCCAGGTCCCAGGTCCGGCCCCACAGCCTGGCAGAACAGCTTGAAGCTCCCCGGGCCTCAGTTTCCTCTTCTGTGGAATGAGGGTAATTGCTCATTCCTCAGAGTTAATGTGAGGAGGCGCTTAGATGGCAGATGTGAGGGGCTTAGCGCGGTGCTGGCTTCCTGAAGAGGCTCGCAGAGTCCTGGCTGAGGAGTGGCAGCCTGGGTCGCTGCTGTTTTACCTGAGGTTTAGCCCCCGTGCGGTAACAGGTACAAGTCTCAAATGTGCGCGACACTGGATTTTTTAATCTGCGAGCACCCATAGTGGACATTTCTAGCACCACGCAGGCTTTCCGATGCCTCCTGCCAGTTGATACCTCGCCCAAAGATGAGACTCTGACATCTGTCACCACACGTCGGTTTTCCCTATCTGGGAACCGTTTATAAGTGGAATTGTGCAGTGAGTCCCTGCTTCTGTCTGGCTTCTTTCACTCCGCGCTATGCCTAGTGATTCATCTGTGTTGCGTGTATTAGTGATTCATTCTTCCTTATTGCTGGGTTCTAGTCCCTTCTATGAATACACCGCAATTTGTCCATTTTGCTTTTGGCTGACATTTGTGTTGTAATAGTTTGGGGCTGTCGTGAGGAAAACATCTATGAGCATTCCAGTGCATGTCTTTTGGTGAACATTAGGCTCTAATTTCTGTTGGGCCTACACCTGGGAGGAGAATTGTTGGCTCATAAGACACACATACGTTTTCTTCCTTACTTGATTTTTTTGTTTCTGAGCTACTGTCTATTGAGCCAGCCCTTCTGTGTCAAACACTGTTATAAGTACTTCCTGTCCATTATCTAATTTGATCCTCAAAATAATCCTTGAAAGTAGGCTCTGTTGCTGTCCCCATTTACCAGGTGAGAAATTGAGGCAGACCTGGTTAAGTGATAGAGGCAGGAGTCAAGCTGAGGCACCGTCACTCCGCTGCTTCTTCTCCCAGACTCCCTTCAAGGGGCAGGCCAGAGCCAAAGGTGCCAGGCCCCCCACCGAGCTGACCACAACCCGGTGAGCGGAGCCCAAACTCCCAGCCTCCCTCTCCCCGCCCCGGGGGTGGGGTGGGTAGTTGGGAGCCGCAGACACCTCTGCTTCTTTCCCTTATCTCACGCAGTAAGCGTACTGCCTGCCAGGTGCACAAAGGGGGTGTAATGGGCGTGTGCTAGGTGGCTGTTGCTGCGTGTTCCAACAGTTGTTCTCGCTGGCTTTTGATTCCAAATGAGTAGGAAATGCTATTAGTTCAGGCCTCCCCTGCTGCATGGCAAGGCCCTGGGATAGGAGTGCAGTGAGACGAGAAATTGTGGAGATAAAACTGGTGTGAAATGGAGGCCTTCTCACAAGGCTGGATGTGTCCGTGCGAAATGAAGTGGCTTCTGAGAAAACGAGATTTAAAGAGATTCTGCAGAATTAGATTACACTTTCAAATTTCCTTATTAAACGGGATTGAGGCCCCGGGCGGGGGCGGGGGCGCTGGCCTGTTTTGGGATCCTGCTCTGCAGTTCCAGGCCTGGGTGTGGGCCCCGTGGGCACAAGGACCTTGCAGACGGCAGGAACCCAAACCCCAGAAGTCCACAGACTGCCCCCCACCTTCCCCCCACCTCCCCCCTCCTTCCCACAGCTGAGGTGGGTATGATGACCGTGGGACAGGCTTTCTGGATAATTTGCAAAGTTCCACATGACCCACTGGGTAAAACCTAGGGGTCTCGTGCTCTCCCATTTCCTCAGGGAAGTGATATGGAGAACAGAGCACCTCTTAGCTGCTGGGTCTTGTTCAGAGCAGAGCTTGATTTTGGGCTATGCTTCCCTTTTTGAAATTGTGGTTTTTATGACAGTAAATGTGTACTCTACTGCCCATGCCTATGTGTGCGTCTGTGTGTGTGTGGGGTGTGTTGACACATGCAGACTGGACACATGCACACACACACACACACACACACACACACCCTGCACGTACGTGCTTGGATGCATGAGGGATATGTATTTTCCTTTTTTCTTTTTTTTTTTTTACACGGGCAGGCACCAGGAACTAAACCTGGGTCTCCAACATGGTAGGCAAGAACTCTGCCACTGAGCACTGAGCCACCGTGGCCTGCCCTTTTATGTTTTTTTAAATTTTTTTGGCTATGTATTTTCATGCAACTTCTGGAGCTCCATCATGTGCCTGCACTGTGCTGGGTACGAGAATAAAACTGATGTCGAGGGAACAGACCTCATGTACCTGTGCGTGGTTACACATGTACATATTTGCATCCTGCTGTGTATATTTGCGTGTGTCCTGCATCTGCGTGCTTTGCACGCACACATCCTCTCTGTGTCTCCTGGTCTCTGTAATGGCTCCTGACTGGGTCTGTTAGCTCTTCACAGGTTAGCAGCACATGGTCTGCAGCAGAGCAGATGAGCCACGTGCCGGGGGCCTGGAGCCAGAATGCTCGGGTTCAAATCCCAGCTCTGCCCCATCATAACTGCATGACCCCATGCCTCAGTTTTTCCTTTGTTAAAATGGGAATAATAATGGTTCCTATCTCTTAAGGCCATTGTGGGGATTAATTGAGTGAAGCACTTAGAAGTTGAGCACCGAGTGCCCAGTGGGCATAATGGCCCTGTGACTTGCCTTAGGAAAGCCCAGTCCCTGCTCCCTGTCTGCCCCAGGGGAGGGGCTGCCTGGAAGGGCAGGGAAGCCCTTGGACAGCTGTGCTGTGCTGGGTGGTCTCGGATACCTGGGCACCAGAGGCGGGTTTGAAACCAGTGCTGAGGCTCCCTGAGAGGGATGAGGAGCCCTGGGGCTACCCCTACCTGTACCCCCGGGACTCTCCCCAGAGGGACCTGGCCCTGAGTTGTCACCCTCTGAGCTGCCCCAGATGCCCCTTCCCAGTTGACTGGTCCCTACTGGTCAGATGGGGCCGGCTTCCTTCTGCACACTTTTGCACCATCCGCTGGGTTAAAGTCCACTGTGTAACTTTAACCACTCCTGGTGCATTCAAATCAGTCTACTGCACCTCGAAACGAGTGTCCAATGCTATTCTAGGAACCCAAGACAGAGCTATGACTAAGGCTGTCTTTTCATATGTGCTGAGGGTAGGGCGACACTAATTAGTAATAATAAGGTCTAACATGACTGCTAAGCCGAGTTAGTTCTAAACTCTTCACGTACGTTAGCTCCTTTATTCCTCACAGTCACTCTTTGAGTTGAGCACTACCCTTAGCCCCTTTTTTAGGAAAAAAGGAAACTGAGGCACAGAGGAGCTAATTAAATCATACAGACAAAACCAAATTAAGAGATAGTCTACAGAATAACTGGCCTCTCCTCTTTAGAAATGCCAGTGTCTTGAAATACAAAGAAAGGCATAGGAACTCTTCCACGTTTAAGTAGACTAAAGACCTATGACAACTGAATGTAACACAGGATCTGGGATTTTATTTTGCCCTAAAAGACATTGCGAAAAATTGGTGAAATCTGAATAAGGTCTGTAGATTAGATAGTTTCATATCAATGATAATTTCCTGGTTTTGATTTTGATTATGTGGTTATATAACAGAACATCCTTGTTTTTTAGGAACACATACTAAAATATTTAGAGGTAAAGGGGCTTCATGTCTGAAATCAACTCAAATGATTCAGGAAAAAAATTGGATGGATGGGTACATAGAGACAGAGCAAATGTGATCAAGTGTTAATTTTAGGGAATCTGGGTGACAAGGAAACAGACTTTTTTTTAAAAAAACAGCTTTATTGAGATATAATTTACATGCCACACAATTCACCCATTTAAAATATATAATTCAAGGGATTTTGAGTATATCCTCAGATATGTAGAATCATCGCCATAGTCATTTATACAGCATTTTCATCACCTCATAAGGAAATTCTGTACCTTTAGCCATCACCCCTCTACCCCCCCTGCTCCTGGCCTTAAGCAACCCTAATCTATTTCTGTCTCTACAGATTTGCCGGTTCTGGATATTTCCAGATTCTGGAAATGGAATCATATCATACGTCACCTTTTGCGATTGGCTTCTTTCATTTAGCATCATGTTTTCAAGGTTCATCTGTGTTTTGGCCTTTCTGCTTTTCCCACAGTGTTCCTGCAAGTTCAAAGTTATGTCAAAACAAACATTTAAAGGAAAAGAAAACAGAAGTATGAGAGAGGGCAGGTGTCCTGGGGTGGGTGTTAACACAAACGGTTCTGTTCATTGGGCGCAGAGGGTGCCAGACTCTGTGCCGTGGCTTTGCCCAGGCCCGCTGGCCCTCACCTCCCCACCATCTGAGTCACAGATGTCACTCAGAGGGGTGGAAGGGTCTGCTCCAGGCGCCCCCTGCTACTTGGGGCAGTTCCCAGACTGGCCACGAGGCGCCCTGACTCCAGGGCCCCTGCCCTTAGCCTCAATCCAGATGAGGCCTCGGACTTTCGGGGGAGAGTTCGGACTGGGCAGTTAGGACTGGGCAGGAGAGAGGCATATCTTCCTAGAGCGACAGCGGGGTGGAAGAGCCTGGGGCAGAAGCAAACGAGACCCGTTCATCGGCTGGAAAGTGCCATTGTTCCAGGCTTCTGCAGGGAGCAGCTCCAGCAGTGCCAAGCCGGACACTCTGGCACATGGGTGGGCACCTCACACGCCAGGCTTGAGTTGCCAGGGGTGGCCACTGCCGCTTCCATCACCGGGACCTCAGAGCATAAGCCTGGGGCCCCTGGGGCAGGCTGGGGTGCGCGATCTTGGAGGACTGGCCTTGGAGGGACTTGCTGGGAGCCCGGGGGAGTGCTCCCCAGCCTCACGTGGGCCACTGTCCCAGCTGGAGGCGCTGGTGGGGCTGAGAGCCCCTGGCCTTGGAATTTTGGAGAAGTCCACGTGCCGGACCCAAGGGGCCACTTTGCTGGGGGCGGGGGGAAGCTGCAAACATGGGCCTGGCCTGGCACACTATTCTCCCGGGTCCATGCGAAGAGGAGGGTTTTCTCCCAACTAAAGAGAGGGTGCAGGATGAGGGAGAGGGGCAGGATGACTTCCGGCCGGCCGGCGCCAGCACCCGGACTGTCTGGCTTCTCCCCAGGTTAAAGAACTGAGGGTAAGTGTCTGGCAGCTCCGTGATTCACACTGGGAATCTTCTCGGCAGCCTGGCAGCCTCCTTGTGCTATCACCCCCCACGCGCAGTAGAGGTGGCAGTAGGACTGTGGCCTGTCTCCCCTCAGATGTCGCCCCACAAACACACCCTGGGATCTGGGGGTGACACACAGGTTCAATGAGCCCGCTTATTTTGCCGGCCCCCGGCGTGTGTGCCTGAGTACATGTCTGCACGTGTGCGCAAGCAGCCGCCGCCGCCAGCATCCATTGTAAAATATCAGTGTTTCCATGGGTGAGTAGTAATTACTGGGTAATGCTTTAAAACCTTTCCTGAAGGAGGGCAAAGCTGTTTTTTTTCTAAAGTCAGGAGTACATTAAAAGGATTACCATGTAGATTTGATTTTTAGATAACACTAAAATGGATCCCAAATGGACTTCGGCAAAGGGATGCTATCTCCTTAATGGAAAGTGCACGGCCCGCGGCTCAGCTCCCAGAGCCAGGCAGGAGAGGGAGGGAGGGAAGAGGTGTCTGCAGGGGGCACACTGGCAGGTTGACCGGGGCGCTGGGGAGGCAGGGCAGGGGTGCAAACCTGGACCCGCTGGGGAGCAGCTCCCTCAATTTCGGGAGCAGGCAAGCACAGGTGCCCCCCCTTAAAGCCTCTTTCCCTCTCCAGGTGTGTTTTCTACTCTCCCAGATGAGCCCCATGAGAGCAAACACATTGTGGGTGACTCTTTTGCTCCATTTGACCAGCAAACCTCTTTCCTCCTTTCTGTAAGAAACAAGACATTGTATTAATTTTGTTGACTTGGCAGATGAGGGAACCAAGGCTCAGAGACCAGATCTGCCCTGGAGCACACAACCAGAGGGTTGCAGATCAGGCTTGCTCCTGCCAACCCTGCTGGAGAAAGCTAGGTGCTGGCTGTGGGGCCTCACCTCCAGGCTGGACCTGGCGCTGTGCCTCGGTGCCTCGGTGGACATCAGACACTGTTTGGCAGAAGCCATGCAGCTTCTAATCTGCAGAGCCCAGGAGTCAGAGCTCAGCACCCTGGAGCAAGGGCACCCAGGTCTTAGCAGAACACCTGCTGTCTGCCAGGTCCGGCGTGGGCAGAGGACAGGGGCCCTGGCAGCTTGTGGCTCCTCTCCTCTGGGTCTCCACAGGGTCCTCTGAGTGCCGGCTCCTGCTGGTGACGGGGTGGCCAAGCTAATGTGCAGTTCATTGCACTGTAGCCTTAGTAAAGGGAAGGGGGTGAGCTTGGAAGGCCAGCCTGTCTAGGAGCCAAAACAGGATGGAAAGTGGAGCAGGGAGGATGCTCCTGGTGCTGGGTGTCCCACCCTCTCCCTTGGTTCAGGGGTATAACTCAATGGGCCAGGTGTAGCGCCCGAGTATGGTTATCCCAGTGACTCACCCACCTCCAGAAATAGCACAAGCCTGGAGCCCCAGGACTGCTGGGAAGGGAGCCAGGCTGCTGCAAGCCCAGGGGCTTGAGGGGAAAGTCAGCCTGGTGGGGTTATACCAGAGGCCTGGTCTGAGGTTTTCCAGTTGGCATTTATATGCATAGCTATGCTGGCTGGTTAAATATTGCAGCATTCATTTCTGAACAGGATGGCAAATAGCCAATGCCTGTGCCACCCCCTACCTCCTTGGGTGTTTCCACCAAAGGGCCCAGCTGCAATTGTCCTGTTCCCAGAGTCCACAGACGTCCCCATGACCCAGGTGTTTTGAATTTCCCTTCTCCCTCCATTTGCCCTCACACTTGTTCCTTGTGGATTCTGTAGGCCAGGATTAAAAGGAGTCTCATGGCCCACCCCTCAGCTCTTGGGGGTGCCGGCTTCCCAGCTGGCCTCCAGGGGCTCCTCAGAGCTCTGTGCCCAGGCTGGACCCTGCCAGAAGGAGACCCAGGCAGGCCTGAGGACATAGTCGTTCTGAGCCCCATCAGTTTCTCAAACCAATTAACCTTTAGAGCCATTAGGGAAATTGGGCAGCATACTTCCCAGCCAACAGACAGGCCCTGTGGGGACTAGAGGAGAGAAAGGAAAAGAGCCCCACTGCCACTCAGACTACTGAAGGCTGCCTGTGCCTTGGCTGTTCCACTTGGCCCGGGACACCGGGGGGTCACCCCCTCTCCAAGAGAGGTGCAAGGAGGCAGCTGGGCTAAGAAAACGCTAGGGGAGAGGAAGGACTTAGAGTCAGGTTGATTGACAGCTTATGCTGGTCTCACTGCCTATTGGACCTCAGTTTCCCCATCTATAGAATGAGAACATTTGACTGGAAGATCTCTGAGAGCCCTTCTGACCTGACATCTGTGGTTTCTGAGATCAGGCCCCTTGATGACTTGTTCTGTTCTGAAACCAAGAAAGGGTCACACGTGGAAGGAGGGAAGAGAAAGGAAGGGAAGTGGCCAAACAACTCAGACTAGGTTGGGGGCAGTGAACAAGGGGGAGGGGGAGGATGCAAGGGATACCTGGGGATGGGGAGGGAGATGGGAGCTGAACTCCAGAGCCCTGGGGAGAGCAGGGGTCCTTTGCAGAGAGTGGGGTCAGTCGGAGGCAGGCTGCAGGGGCTCTTTGGAAAGCTGGGGAAGGTGGGAGGGTGTGGGCGATTCCCTCCAGAGTTGGCCCCTTCTTCCAGCTGCACCTTGGCCAGCGAAGAGGTTCTCAGGCAACCCAACTTCTGGGCTTAGTATTCCCCACAGTCAAGTCTCAGGATCACGGATGACCTCTGTCCTTACCACTTCCTCACCGCCCCTCCCTTTGGTCCCAGGGAGAAGGGCTAGGAGTCCCCACCCCTGCGCACATCCAGGCGCACGCCTGCGCATTGCGCCTGCGTGGACGGCTGTGTGAGCGCCCTCTTGGCGAGTACCGCATCCGGATTCCTGCCCTTCCCGGTGCTTTCTCTAATGTTAGAAAGCTTCGATGGGCCCCACCTGTGGGGCATCTTATGCTGACGGAACGAGTGATGGTCCAGAGGCTCAAAACCTTCCTTCTCTCAGACCAGGGCAGGTGGGAAGTTTGAATCTAGCTAGATGCATTCCTGAATAGACCCCCAACTAGGCTGGGCCCAGTTGCCTACCCACAAGTACTGGGGGTTCCAGAGGCTCCTGTTCCCTCCTGAGGGAGTCAGGGCACATCTCACTTTCTTCTTAACACCTCCACGGTTCATCATGGGTAGACCAAAAGGCTGAAGCCCAAATGGGCAAATGCACAAGCAGTATGAGGACAATTTACATTAGAGGAAAGATCTGGGGGTTCTAGTAGACCGCAAGCGCATTTTAAGACTTCATCTGGGGGCTGCTGAAAGAGCCATTGGGATTGTGGCTGCATGAGGAGGGCAGCCTCCTGATCCGACCACACGAGGAGCAATGCCCAGGATAGAGAGGAACACCCCAGGGCAGCCACGGCCTAGGGCTGGGTGCAGAACAGACTCGGGGCTCCCTGTTGCCGCCATCAGCCTCTGCAGGAGCCTTCCCAGGGCGGGGGTGGGGGGGGGAGCAGGCTGTGCTATGCAACCCGCAGGACAGGATCCAGGGCCTGGGGAAGAGGTTAGTGGGGAGAAAGTGAGGCCTCCGGGGAGCCCCAACCCTTTAGGGGGCAGCAGAGCAAAACAATGAGCTCCCCATTCCTTGAGGGTTCTCCTGGCCAGGTCCCTTTGGGCCGGAGCTGCAGCACCCATTCTGTTGTCCATCTGTCCACCTGTCCATCTGCAGGTGTGCCGATGCTCTCCGTCCAGCCCAAAGGGAAGCAGAAGGGCTGCGCAGGCTGTAACCGCAAGATCAAGGACCGCTACTTGCTGAAGGCGCTGGACAAATACTGGCACGAAGACTGCCTCAAGTGTGCCTGCTGCGACTGCCGCCTGGGCGAGGTGGGCTCCACCCTGTACACCAAGGCCAACCTCATCCTGTGCCGACGCGACTACCTGAGGTAGGCCGCCAGCGCCCTCTCCACCCTGCCCTGCACCTTCCCTGCCCTTCTCCTACTCAGAAACCCCTCCATCCTCCAGGGCCCAGCGTGACGCTGTCCCTTCCTCTAGGACCTTTCTGCATGCTTCTGGGCATGTCCTGTGTGTCCATCATCCCTTATGTTCCTGCCTCTCCCCGCCTCTCCCCAGACACCCGAGGACCCCCTGGAGCAGAGCAGACTCGGGGCTCCCCGTTGCCACCTTCAGCCTCTGCAGGAAGCTTCACAGGGATATGTCTTTTACTCCTTGCACTCAATGTCCAACCCAGGTCCAAGGCAGATATTTGTTACATTGGCATCTGAGAGAAGCTTCCTGAGGGGCCAGGCTGGCTCTGCCCCTGCTTTTGCCAGGTGCCCTGACCCACCCTGGTCCCTGAATCCCCAAGGGACCATCTCAGAGGGGCTGCAAGGAGCAAGTGGGGAGGCTCTGATGTTCCAGGGCCCTCTTCCCTCATGAAATCTCCTTCCCACCTCCTCCCCAGTGCACGACTCCCTCCCTGTCCAGGAAGGCCCTGGGATTGGGCATCCCAAAAAGGACCACTGTTGTTGGCCATTTAGATGTTTGGGTTTGAGTTTGCTCAAAGCCTTTGGGCTTCCAGTCTTCTCCTGGCCTCCATTTACTCCCCTGTGGAGTGATGAAAAGAATGTTTCCCTGCTTTGCATTCCTCAGACCTCTAACTTGCCCTCCCCCACAACCTGGATCCTTATTCCCCGGGAGCTGCCTCCCCCAATTAACCCTCCTTTAGGCCATTTATGACACCATCAAGGCTGGAAGGAGGCCACAAAGCAGGGGCTTTGGCTGAGACCCAGCATCTGCATTTGGCTCAGTTCTGGCTGCTGGATGGTGGCCGGGCCTTGTGGGAAAGGAAAGCCCGTTGCATTAATTAACAGGTCAGGGCAAGGGCTTTGCGGGGCTCCCTCTGCTTAGGTCTGAGCATGTTGGGAGAGGTGTTATCAGGAAGGCCCCCAACTTCCCAGAAGTGCCTGATTTTTATCTACCTATGTCTCTCCTTTTAAGTTCTGCCTTCGGCAAGTGTTTTCAAAAATGATGTAATTAAACAGGATCTGTGACTCAGTGCTTCTGGCAGGGGCTGGAGGGGAGAGGCCGAGCCCCGGAGGAGGGGTTAAGAAAGGATGCTCCTGTGGGTCCCCACCCCTTGCGAACCGCAGAGGGGCCTACCAGCCTGGAGGTTTAGTGGGTCACCTGTAGGCTGAACCCACCAGGTTAGAGGGAGGTGAGAGACCATCTGATGGGTCCACAGGGCTTGGAGAGGAGGACCACGGTGCAGGATGGGCTTGTCAGCTGAGCCAAAGCACCCACAAGCATTTGGGGACCTGCCAGTTACTAGGGACTAAAGGTATTTTTCCTGGGCTCTGGCCAGAGGCAGAGGCATGACCTTCAGGCTAGGGAGGCCAATGGGCTCGGTCAGAGGGGGTACTTTCTTGAGCTGTGCAGCCCCAGAGAAGAGCTGTCCAGAGCCCTCCCCCTCTGCAGTGACTGCTCATTGGACTGGTGGCAAGAAAGGTCCCCTTGGCAGGCAGATGCTACGGTCCAGCCTTTGTCTGCCTTAATCTGAGCCACCAGGCAGCCAGGGCTGATGAATAATGGAGCCAAGATTCACCTCCAAGCACCCGAGCTTGAGCTGGACAAATAGAAGATTAGAGGGGCCTCATATCCACCTCTTGCTTTGCTTGTGGCATGCTGCACCAGTGTGCAGAGAAACAGCCGGTGCCTTGTTGGCTCAGACCATTGAAACATCCAGACCCAAAGTGGCTTAAATGGAGAAAGGAGTGAACTCTTTGTCCTTAGAGGAGCACAACCAGTAGCTAAGAGGAAGGGCACCTGCCTCAAAGAGGCATTTGTGCCAGATGTTCTTGGAGCTTCCTTTTGGCATCAGTTCTGTCACAGAAGGATCTTTGAATAGGATCACCTTGTCCAGTACCCCCATTTTACAGAGAGGTAAACTGAGGTTCAGAGAAAGGAAGAGTCTCCAGACAAGCCACACAGTTAATTGATAGCAGAAAAAGATGATAACATATACTGTCATTTTAGAGGTGGGAGGCAGCCTTGTGCAGTGGTCAAGTACACACTCTCTGGGGCCAGGCTGTGTGACGTTGGGCAAGTTGCTTACCTCTCTGTGCCTCCTTGCCCTTATCTTTAAAATGGAGATAATAATAATCAACCCCTCATGCATGAGGATTAAATGAGTTAATTTTGGAGTTCTTAGAAGAGTGTCTGACACATAGTAAAGGCTATATTGTTGTTCAATACTGAGTTGTGACTAAGTGTTCACAACTATTTTCACCACAACGTCATGTTACAGTTGCGGTAAAAGAGGCTCAGAGAGATTCAATGACTTGCCTGAGGACACACAGCCACGATCTGCAGGCTGTCTCTAATAGACTTATGTGACTCTGGCACCCGTGCCGAGAGCCCAGCTCATGCTCTTCTGGTGACCCCAGGTGCTTTAGGGACCCCAGTGGGAGCCTGGGAGGGGGCCTTGTCAATCTGTGGTTGGGCATATCAGCTGACCCCTAAACCCCTGCACTCCCTGCCCAGGTAGATGTGCTGATTTCTCTGAGGCCAGATGTCTTAGGATAATCTAGAAACTCCTGTGCCCTCACCCAGCCCAGCTGCGTAGCCCACAATGGTGAGAGGTGGGGCGGGCCCTGGGCGGAGGCAATACCTCACCGACGCCCCCGGCAGACCCTGAGCCCTCTGCGCCTTCCCTGGCAGGCTCTTTGGCACCACAGGAAACTGTGCTGCCTGCAGCAAGCTGATCCCAGCCTTCGAGATGGTGATGAGGGCCCGGGACAACGTGTACCACCTTGACTGCTTCGCCTGCCAGCTCTGCAACCAGAGGTGAGTGCTGGCCTGGTGGCAGAGCCAATGCACTCACCAGACCCCAGCCTGAGGCCTGCTGGACGGGCCAGGAACACCACGGGGGCATGAATGCAGAAGTGGGGTCTGTGTGCATGTGTGTGTGCCCGTGTGCCTGCATATGCACATTGTAGTGTTTTATGTGTGCCTAAGCCTGGTAGTCAGTATGTGTGCTTACATGTTGTGTGTGCGTATTTGTGCGGCACATTTCTGTGTGATTGCCATTGGATGGGGGTGTGTATGAGTTTCATGTGTGTGAACAGTGTAAGTGTGCACATGCAGTTATGTGTGTTTTCAAATGTCCATGTGTAAGGAGGTATGTGTACATGATGGGATCAATATACCTGTGCACATGCATTTTAATTGTTCATGGGGGGGATGTGTGTGTGCCTTGTATGTGCATGTGCGTGTGTGTTCGTGTGTGAAGGAGTATGTGTGTACATGTGTGTTTATAACATGTGTATGGATGCATATCTGTGTGCACTATGTGTATGAAAAGGGGTTCCTAGACATGGGAGGCAGAATTCCTGCAGGAAATGAGCACTCCCTCCTGTCCCCACTCTGATTCTGGTTGCAGGCCACCCCTTTGTCTGTCTTTTGACCCCTATCAGTACCCCAACTTCCAGCCCTGGTTGCGAGCCTAGCACCAGAAAGCAGGCCCTTTTCTCGGGAAGGTTGGTTTTCAAGGTCAGGTAGGAGTCATACAAGTGTCCCTAGAGGGTGAGGTCCAGAGGGACTTGCAGGGAACTCGGGTCTGACCTGGGGCTCCGGCCAGACCCCTTGCTAGGCGGGCTCGGTGAAGTTGCAGCGCCACCTGGTGGTTGGACCGGGATACTGCTCGGTCTGGGCTAGTGGCCCTGGGGTCTCACTAAAGGCCTCAGCCACTCTGGGGACATCTTTGGGGAAGGGCTGGAATCCCCTAAGACTTGAGAAGGACTGGGGGCCACCACTTCTTCCGGCAGGGGAGGAGATTGGGGGCGGGGTCACCACCTCCTGGAAGGATGTCCTAGAAACCCACAGATTCTCTTTGGAGGAAGAGTGCCCTTACTCAGCCATCCTCTCTGTTGGGGAGGGGGCAGAGGGATGGAGAGATCAGCCATTTCATCCCTCCCTCCTTCCCCATCCCTACCTCTCTCTGTCCCTCTCCTCTTTCAGTCTTATTGTGTTTCTTTCTCCTCGCTCTTTCTCCCTCTCTGGGACCATTATGTTTTCCTCCACCTCCCCACCAAGCTCACCCTTTTCCCCACCTCCATGGGAGACCTGACTGTGGGAGGCCAGGCTTGACTGTCCGTCTGTCCTACCACCCGAGTTTTCAGGGGGTGGCCGAGGGCTCGGCAGAAGGCCGGGTGTGCAATGGGGCTTTGGGCAACGCCCTGTGGCAATTTCAAGGAGCGAACTCCCCTGCACCACCCCTCCCATGTGTCCCACCTCCTGGGCCAGGCCAGGTGCTGTCTGGAGCCCCCGCTGTGTGGGCCCCTCCCATGCCCTCTCTCTCTCTCTCTCTCTCTCTCTCTCTCTCTCGCTTGGATTTTCCAGGTTTTGTGTGGGAGACAAATTCTTCCTGAAGAACAACATGATCTTGTGCCAGGTGGACTATGAGGAGGGGCAGCTCAACGGCACCTTTGAGCCCCAGGTTCAGTAACGCCCGGCGCCTGGCCTCCGGGCCCGTCTGTCTGTCTGCCCGCCTGCCCGCCCGGCCAGCCAGCCCACCGCTCTGCCCGTGCAGCCTGGCCGGCCGCTGTCCTGCGGCATCAGAACGTCTCCGTCCTCGATTGGGGGGGGGGGCGTCCCTTCCTCCACCGCCGCCGCCCGTCTGTGTGTGACCCCTCCTGGGGCCAGGCTGGGCCTGTACAGTCTGTCTTCTGTATATAAATGGGAACATTTATTTTATGAGAAATGTAATGCGATTTTATTACTGGCGTGGATTAAACCTATGAATGTTTCCGGGGAGGTTGCTCTGCATTGCTCAGATGACTGATGCAGACCCACGGCCCCCTCCTCTCCGCTTGGGAAGGGGACCAGGCCCTCCCCACTGTCGCTCCTGGGGTGGGGCATGGAGCAGGGGCCCGGGGCTTCGGCCTGGGTTATGACCAGGCAGGGGTGCTCCGGGCTCCCCACCCAGGAGCTGAAAAACGGGGTGTCCTCCCCACTGCCCTAGAAGAGCATATACCCTGGCCCTGAGCAGACCCCAAAGAGGGGCAAGAAGTAGTCCCCCCTACCCTGTGTTCCTAACCATCCCCCCACTGAGCCCCTAGCCTGACGGCCCAGATGGGGGGAGCCAGCTTTGACCTCCTCTACAGAAAGGCCCCAAATCCTGAGCCCCACCCCCCCAGCCCCAGGCATGGGGGCACCATCCCCAACACCTCTTCCCTGTCAGGTTGACAGACAGCGTTTGCCGTGTGTGCTCAGCTCCTTGGACCCAACCTGAGCCCAGCTTTCTGCTCTTCTGGTTGAGCGAGAACAATCCTGCTTCCCCTTAACTCAGCCCACGCGGGCTGGAGGCTTTCACTCATTCAGTCAGCAAATTTTAATCCACTCTGTCTCAGCGCCATGCTGCCAGCTGGTGTGACCCAGAGCAAAGCAGACACGAGGATGCGAAGATGAATCATGGATCAGACACAGCCTCTGCCCTCGAGGAGCTTTCGGGGATGGGGGTTGTACAGGGTAGTAAGTGGGGAGAGACAGATACCAGGGAGGGAGGAAGCCAGAAAACAAACATAGTGCACTGTGCTGAGGACAGAACATTGTGAGGAGACTGGGACAGGCCCATTCCCTCCGGCAGACACAGAGCCACGTGAGAAGATTCTGGAAAGTCAGAGACAGACAAGTCAATGGACAGACGGTCAGATGCACATGCCGGCAGACAGAAAAGACAAACACACAAGTAGACAGGATGTGGACAGACACGGACAGAAAGACGGCTGGGCATTTCCCACAGGCCTGTCTGAGGATGCCGTCTTGGTTGGCTGCAGCGGCAGTGCCTAGCACAGAGCCTGGCACTGAAAAGGCTTCGCTGACTGGTATTAAAAAGAGAGGGTCCTTGGCTCCAAAGCCTGGACAGGGAAAGCCATATGGACAGGTCCCTGTCTCCACTGGGCCGTATACTCCTTCTTCCCTAGGGACTGTTCTCACCTCCCAGCCCAGGCCACAGACCAGAGCCCAGGGCTGATGCCTCAAGCTCTGCTGCCCCTGAGCAGAGAAATGGCTGCTCTGGTCTGGGCGTGGGCCAGACAGCCTCATGCTGCTTTGCCCCAGCCTTGCTCCTTCACTTGGAGTGAAATGGGGGGTGGCTGGGCTCTCGTGGGTGCTGGGAGGAGGCTGCCTCTCGACCTGTGGTTTTGTGGCCTGAGGACCCTGTGGTAGGAGCTCCCCACATTGGGGGCGTCCATCTTCTGTGAAGGAGCTGCACCCATGTGAGTGACAGAGCTGAGAGGCAAAGAGCAAGTGGGGCTGGCTGCAGTGGGTGTTTTTGTGTGGGGTGGGTCTGATGTGAGTAAAAACTTGAGGAAGCATCTGTATGTGACCTGTGAGATGGTGAATGAGTTTTGAGTATGAAGCAGACACACAGAATGCTGGAGTCTATACTGGGGAATTTTCTCCCTCAACCTGAAAAAGGAAATTATTTCCCTGGACTGTAGCAGAGACTCCAATCCCGGGTCCTCTCTGGGTCCTTAGGTGTACCACGACTGGTCCCACCTCAGGGCCCCAACTCCTAACTTCAGAGTTTTCAGCAAAGTTGTAACACAAGTTAATTACGTGGTTATTGAGAGATAACGGAGCCACTTGAATGCAGTTTCTGGGCAATTACAATGGTTTCCAACAGAGTTACCATATTGCAGCCATGAAATAACATGTCATTTTGTAGTAATTATGTAATTAACTTGTCTCACCACTCTAGGTTGCACAACAATTAATTCACTCACAATGAGATAGACTCAAAGTCAGGCATCCAGGCTTTGGAAGCTCCCGAGAGCCGAGCTGGCCTGCTAAGAAGGCCTCAGCCCCCTCTGCCCACCCTAGACCTTGCCAGGGGACTTTCCCCCGTGGCATGGAACGTCTTGCTGTCTCACCCATACAACGTGGGTGATCTGATTCCCGGGGCAGCCACGAGGCTCAGATCTACACTGTGAAGAGCTGGGGTCATCATCCTGGACATTGTGGTCTGCGTAGGAGTCTCCTCACCCAGGGAGCCTCATATCAGTCCACAGCTGTCCCCAGGAAGAGGCCACACCGGCCTTGCCTCAGTAGGTGTGGCAGGCAGGGAGGGATGCAGAGAAGAGACCAAGCTCTGTCTGTAACAGGGCAACTGAGGCAGGGCTGGAATAGCTACCGGAGGCAGGGAATTATGCATTTGGAAAGGATTCAGACCCCTGAGCAGTGACCCAGGCAAACCCCAGCCCTCCTGGGTAAGTCGGGGGCATCAGTTGTCCTGGCCTGGCTCTCCTTGGGGCAATCTCTCAGTACAGAGGTGGGGGGTCACCGGGGAGAGCTTGCCATGAACTTTAGAGGCTGCAACTTGGTACTGGTCCTAGCCTTAGCCTTAGCCTTAGCCTGGGGCAGTGGCTATGGGGATGTGGAAGGACATGGTACCATAGCTGTTCACGAGCCTCTCTTCCTTCACCTCCACACCTTCCTTGGTGACCTGGTGTCAGAAATATCCTAACATGGGGTCTGGGACCCATGGAACACAGCTCCTGCCTATCGCCCCACTCCTTGGTCTGAAGTTGGATCAAACGGCCCATGTGTGGGAAGAAGTTGGATTCCAGTCGTGACATCTCGAGTGAAATCCTGCCTTCTGGGCCTGTCCCAGAAACCACGACCCACATCACCAGACGAGCAGGGACCACAGGGGGAATCCTGTGACGTTCCTGCCTGGGAGAGCTCATATCTCAGGGGACAGTTACTCTCTCCCTTAATGGTGTCAGAGACAGTTCACAGCTGACAGACTAAATGTGGCTCGGAGTGAGCCCCAGCACCGCCCACCTGGAGAGGCTGCCATCGGGTGGGGGGGAGGCCCAGGAAAGGTGCTTCGTAGCTGTGATTGTGCACTGCCCCTGCTGAAACCGCCAGTGAGAGGATACTGTGAGTCTATAGTTAGCTAAATATTGCCTTTAAAACTATCGCACCTGACAATGAATGAATGGAGATGAGCTGATATGAAGATGAGTTGGTCCAGAAACATACTTAGTCAAGCCTGGCTTATCATGAGGAAGTAATCAGATGAATCAAACACACACACAACCACAACCCATAAAAGAGATTGCTGATCAGAACCCTCATGAACAAATCTCATCTCTGTACCTGGCCCCCCGGAAGCACCCATGTCCCCAGACTTTCAGGCTGCTTTATCCCAACAAGGGTGGGCGCTTCCTGGTCCTGGGCCATGAGGTTGATCTCTTCAGACTCTTGGCACCCCTGGTAGATGGCTCCTTAACTCTGTCCTGTTGGTGGCTTGTCTGTCACCCAGCCACAGCCAGTCACACCCACAGTGGGTGTGTCCCATTTAGCAGCATGTGTCTTCCTGCCTGCACCCACCTGGTCCCGCCTCCATGCTAACATCCCCCAGAGGCCCCAGCAGCCTCCAACACTGACAAACTCTGGCTGAGTTTCACCTCATAAAAGCTTTACCTCAAACTTCTTCGCACCTGTGGTTTCTCCCTCTCCCCTCCCCTGTCCCCTTCTTAGGGCACCTGTCCCTGCATGGGACTCCTTGTACCTGTGTTGAACCCTCAGGACACCCCTTTCAGGGGCTCACGGTCAGACTTAGGAAGGGAGAAAGCAGCTGCTGCTCAGAGCATTCATCAGGGTGCTGGGGCAGGGGCAGGAGGGCACTTATTAGGAAACAGCCCCAGCAGGAAGAGGGAGAAGTTGGACCATGCCCTGAGCCAGGCCCCAGAGAGCAGGGGACCCTACAGCAGAGAGAGAGAGAGACAGAGCGGGCAGGGGGAGAGAGAGAGAGATCAGCTTTTAGACGCTACTTCCAATGGGGGAAAACAAACTTGTATTCCAATATTTTGAACTCTCTAAAATATTTTTTTCTGGGGCACCATCCTTCTCTTACATGAGAGCTGGTGGACACTTTCTCTGCCAATAGATTTCCTAGAACACCAGCTCTGCCCTCTCACCAGACCCCCGCTACACGCTGGCCCGAGGCTTCTGGTGGGTGCTGCCTAGACCCGGATTCTCGGAACTCCTATGCTCTGAGCCCAGGGCAGTGAGCCTGGCCCCAGGCCGTCCCACCAGGGCTGGGTTTGCAGAGCTTGTGGCCCTCATGGGAAAGTCTGGGCCCTCTCAGGGCTCAGGATCCCTCTGGCTGCCTGGAGAATGGCTTCCCCTGCTGTGCTGGGGGGACACAGGGGCTCTCCTTCCAGCTCTTTCCAGTGGAGTCAGGGCACTCCCCCAGAATTTTCCAACCTCCCTCCCCTTCCTCCTGCCACCTTCCCAGATGTCCTAGCCTCCTTTGCCCAGATGTCCTAGCCTCTGCCAGCACAGGTCAGGGGTCAGAAGAGAGACAGAGAAACAACAAACACAGGAGAGAGACAGAAAGGAAAAGAGAGAAAGAGGAAATGAGAGGGTGAGAGAGGGAGAAAGAGAGAGAGGGAGGGAAAGAGAAAGAGAGGCAGAAGGGAGAGAGAGAGGAACCGAGCGAGGGAGGGAGAAACTCACAGGGTGGAGGTGGGACAGAATGAGTGAGCAAGTGAGAAAAACAGAGACAGAGAGGAAGAGGGAAAAGATGCAGGAAGACTCTCCTACTGGGAGCTGTGGGGTGAGGGCAGCCGTGGGGGCGGCAGCATGGAGGCCCCGTGGTCCCATGTGAGCTCAGGAGCCAGTTTCCGTGGCTTCAGGTCGGAGCCCCTCCACAGGTAGCGGGACCGCCTGGGCGTTCCTGGGCAGCTTCCTCATCTAAAGGCGGATGTGATAGTACCCAGTCCTCAGGGCTGCCCGGGGCAGGAAATGAGTCAGTGCAGGGACAGCTCCCGCTGTGGCTGGCCCTTGGTAAGCGTCAGCGTACATAATTTCTGCTGGGACTGTTCACTCTGGATCACGAGTGCTAGTGCCTCCAGGTCTGTGGCCTGGGCCCAATTCCAGAGCGGCTCCTGGCCCCTCCTGTGGGAGGCTGGGACCACAACTGCCTCCCCCCTCAACCTGTCCCACCCCACAGGCTGTTCCTGGGCATCCGTGTACTCTCTGGAGAGGGACACTGTACCCTGGGACCCACAGGGGTTATCCTGCCTAGGCAAACAAACTAAGCGGGCTTTTATGAATAAAAAAGTTGATGATAACTATCGTGCATCATCCCATGGAAACCTCGTCACAACTCCATGAGGGAAGTATTGTGATTATCATTCCCATTTTACAGTTGAAGAAACTGAGGCCCAAAGAGCCTTTCTAATGAGCGGTGGAGCCAGGTCTAACTCCAGAGTCCCTGCAGCTCACCCCAGTGTGGAACTGCCCGTGGAGGCGGTCCCATGCATTAGAAGGATCTGGGAGGCCAGAGGTGGATTCTACCCATGACCAAGCACCCAGGAACCCCCACTCAACCCCCACTGTACCCCTATTCTTCTCACAGCCCATCCCCCACTGAGGGCTTGGTCCTTGGGTGGGGAACGTCCTGGGACACTTCTGTCCCTCCCTGCACATCTCAGCTGAGTGTTCCCAGCCTTGGCCTATACCAGGCACTGGGTCGGATGATCAACTCCAGAGGGGTTGTATAGTCAGAAGCAGTGCAGGGTGGAGCTCTCACCCCAGGCAAGTCATCCAATCCCTGGCCCACCATTTATCAATGAGGCAGGCCTCACGGTTTCATCATTCATCAGTCAGGAAGTCAATCTGTCAGTCAGTCAACAAACATGAATTGAGTGCTGCTACTCACCAGGTGTGGTGTTGGGTGCTAAGGCATGGAAACACCAGTAAACAAAGCAGATATGACCTTCTCCATGTTGGGGAGACAGACAACAAATAGATCAATAACAAGCTAAAATAGGGCAAGTTTCAGGGGGTGACTGGAAGGAAACCTAGAGTGGGCAAGGATTACCGTTTTTTTGCCATCTTATCCTATGAGCTCACTTTATAGGTGGTAAAATTGAGGCTCAGAAAGGAAGTGATGGCTTGGAGTTGGTCCAGGGGTCTGTGTCCTGCATCCTCTGACTTGTACTCCAGCCAAGCGTCCTGCTCAGGCACACAGTGGGCAAAGAAGAAACTCAGCTCAGACCTGACACCTGTTCAGCCCTTCTCTTCCTTTGTTTTCCAAGTTAAAAAAAAATCCCCGTATACTTAAAACACCAAGAAATTGGGCTTGAGTTCTTGGCCGCCATCACCAGTCTTCTTGCCCCATAATGCCACTAACTTGGGACATATTGGCTGGATTCATGGCTTCTGGGGATTCTAGCATGATTGTTCTCAGCATTTGGAATTACAGCACCCCACAGGGGATGCATTAAGAAAACAGGTTTCTCTGCAGAGTCTGCATGACCAGTTTTCCAGGGGGGAAAAAAACTAGAATTCTCTGTAAATGCAAGAATTGGCAATGCTCAGAGGGAAAATGGGGATTGGCACAAACAGCCATTTTTTCCTTTCCTCCAGCCCTCCCCTTTCAGCATGGCTGGTTGATTCTGAAGGGGAAGGAGCTTTGAAATGAGGCTCAGCCTCAGGGGTTTTCTTTGGGCCTTCCTGAATCCTAAGCTCCAGAGGTAGGCAGAGGCAGGTAGGTTTCTCTTGACTGTGCATCACAGGTCCAAGGTAAGGGGGCTCCTCTCTGCTACCAACCACATGCCCCATTAGGCACCCCCTGAAGGAAGCATTGCTACAGTTGGATGTTTTTGGCTAGTTCCTAGGGACTCATCTCCATGCTTCATGCTGAGCTTTCTTACAGGGATCTGGGTTTCCAAAATCTGCCCAAAGTGACAGTAGGGCCCCTCACTCTTAAGATGGAGACACCAGGCCACTTCCACCCCCACCCCCACCCCCACCCCCATCTCTCTCAAACAGTCTAGGCAGTGGGGGCAAGAGGGTGACTTTCCACAAAGAAGGGATTGGGTGGGCACTTGTTCCGTGGGACACAGGAGAACTCAAAGCTCCCTTTTCCAAGTTCCCATGGACAGGCTGTCCCTCAGCCCAGGACCCAGCTGTCCCTAGCTTGCCCTTCACCTCCTCCCCCTGCACCTCCTTTCTTATTTAGGGCCTATTTAGAGGCTAATCTCTATATTCATTAAGTGACCCTCTCCTCCTACCCCTCTGCTTTCATTGGAGACAAGAGAGCTAATTATCAGCCCCTCGGAGACCCCACTACAGGCCATTTTAGAGCTGATGAAGCCCTTAAAATGATTTAAAAATCCCATTTCCCTTTAATGAAATGGGTTGCTCTTCCCTTCTCATTAAGGCTAATTACTAAATACTTACCATCTGAAGTCCTCCCTCCCAGCCCTACCTCAAGCAGTGGCTCCCCACAGCATCAGAGGCTCTTATCACTCCAGGCATGAGGTTAGGACAGCTGAGCCTACAGGAGGCTGGAACAGGACAAGTCTAGGATGGTGGAGTTGGATGGAAAGTGCTGGGAGGCAGGAGAAATGAAAAACCAGCCCTGAATGGTGGGCATCCCTCCTGAGCCTCAGAGGATGCAAATTCCTCCCCGCCCAAGCCATCAGAAAATCCATTCCTCCCATTTCGAGGCTTGTATTCTTCCTTGGTCACGATGAACCAAGACCCTGCTTCCTTTCCAGAACAGAGCCCTCTGGCGCTCTCCATGGTCCTGAAGTTTCCAAGCAAGAGCCATTTCTGCTGGTGCTCAGATGCACAGAATGGGAAGGGCAGAGGAAGGGGCAATGGAAGGCACCTCCAAGTACTGCAGTGTGGCCTTCCCCTGGAAAACAAGATTTCACTATCTCCAGAAGCGATTCAACTCTGTAAAGTTACACCAGGAATATTTTTCCAACACTGATCATCATTATGACGTTTGTCTTCTTCTGCTGTGACCCTCTGTCTGGGACCAAAAAGGTGGCAAGACCCAATAGTAGAGAAAATCATACTCTCTGGAAAGGGGCCATGTTAATTTCAACATACATTTTAAGTTTTGTGTTATTTCAAAAATATAATCTTATTTTGCTTAAATCACATATAGGAAAGCCCTACCATTTTTTAAACGTAGGGCCTCTAACTTTGGCTCCTGAATCCATCTAGGTCACCCTGTATTCACTGGGTGGGGTGGGGGGTGGGAGGCTGTGGTAAATATTTCTTGCTGCCCCACAACTTCCTCCACATTCTGGAAGCCCTTGAGTCCTCTCCTGAGGGACACGTGACATTGGGCTCCTCTGTATGCAATTCTCCCAGGCCTGTCAGCAGTATGTGCACACCTGTTGAGCACATAACCAGGCCCTTCTAAAGGAAGGCATACGAAAAATAGTGGTGTGATCTGTTCTGCTGAGAACCTCACAGCTTCTGCAGTACAAACCCTGGGGCCTCCTCAGGCCAAGCAGGGCTCAGATTCTATCTTCCCCCACTGGCTTTGAAGAGTGAAGTACCATATTTCTAACTTCCCTCCCTAAACTCCTCCATCCCTGCACACCTTAAAGCCTTGCCTTCAGATATTTCCAGGGAAGCAGGTAAGAATATAAACATCATACAGAGGAAAGGGCATAGATTCTAGAGTTCCAATAGATGCAGGTTCCAAGATCCACCCATCTGGAGTGATGAACAAATTCCCTTTACATTTCTGATTGCCTTTGTTCCTGAAAGGAATGCTCACATTTCCACCTGCCCCCATTGCTGATCAGTAGTCCCTTTGTCCAGTGAAATGATAGCCTTGGGCAGAAAGAGACTTAGAGGCAGGATATCAAGGGCCCTTTGTTCCCACTAAGCAATCTTCATTCTCTCTGGGAACTTGCCCACCCGACAGGACCAATGACATCTGCCCAAAATAGAAACATTTCTGTTTGTCAACTGAAATTGTTGTCCCCTGATTGCCCTGATTTCTATCACCCCAATTGTGGTACTGTGTCTCACAGCCTCCCAGGAAGTACAGAGATTAGTATTCCCACTTTACAGGTGAGGAAAAAAATATTTTGTTTTGTAGCTAGAAAGTGCAGAGGAGATCACTGATATCAGCTCTCCTGCTTCTGGGACCAGGGTGTTTGCTCTATGTTACCTCAGGTATACACCAGTAATTTAAGAAATACATGGTAAGAGTGAATGGCTGGGCATCAAACTATAGGAATTCTGAGGAAGAGATGGCCCATGTGGTATAAAGTATCTGAAAGGAGGCAGGTACTAAGCTGCTTCTTGCAGAAAGAATAGAGATAGGAGGGGAGGCCCTACAGGTAGAGAGGGCAGTCTGGAATCATGACTGGTTGAAACAAAAGAGGAGAAGTGGGAAAGTGAAATGTGTTTTGAATTGAGGTTGGGGACAGGAATTTGAAGTCCTTGGAAGCCAGACAAAGGAGTTAGGCCCTTATGTGCCAGACCGTGATAGTGAACTATTGTAGGTACTTGAGCGGGACATGACATACAAGTCCTCGTCTCTCTTTTCTACGTGGTGAATCCCATAGACACCTTCAGTATGTCCTTTCCCATGGGCACCATAAAGAATCTCAAAGCATCCCTAGTGTCAATCTAGTAACCTAGGCAGAAAAAAGTGAGGATGGTTTAATTCATCCGTCCATCCTTCTGTTCATTCTTCCATTCCTCCTTCCATCCATTCATCCCTCCATCTTTCTATCTACTCAATGCACGTTGACCATCTAATGTAGTGTAAGGCACAAGAGATGCAAGCCAGAAGGAAGAAATGTCCTTGCCCTCAAAAAACACAGAAAGGAGGGGAGTCAGAAGCCAGCACGTTTCAAAGTCTGAACAGTTTGGCCATTTTAATGGCAGAGCTCTGAATGGGGGCTTCAGAAAGGAGGAAGAAAATGTGACTAGCTTGGTCTGGATGAGAGGGGAAGTTTCAGAGAGAAGAAGACACTTGAACCATCAAAGAAGGGACGTTGAACATGTCAGACAGATGGGACTGAGTAGATAAATGCACAGAAGTGGAAGAGAGTAGGGCTTGGTTGGAGAGTGGCCTCCTAGCTTGGTGTGCTTGCAACACAGCATGCAGAGTTCCTGGAGGAGAGCACCCAGGCTGCTGGCAGGAGGTCTTCTGCCAGGGTAGGGAGATGTGCCTTTATCCTTGAGGCAACAGGAAATGTCAAAGCTTAGTAAGTGGTATAAGGACATGATCAGATCTGCACTTTTTGAAAGATTGCTGTGGGGCTATATAAAGGGTGAATCAGAGGGAGCAGACACCAGGGCTGAGGACACCTGCAGTTTCAGTTGCCCAGGTGAGAAAGGTTTTTGGCATGATTTGCTCTTCATGAGCCCCTGCTGGGCTTTATTATTTTTATATCCATTCAAAAAAGCATATAGTAGAAACCTAGAGGTACAAAGATGAAATGCTTCCAAGATCTGCTTTTTCTGTTTTCAGAACATCCAGATCTCCTCCCAGGAACTTTCACCCGTATTTTTTCCTGTTAGGAACACAGAGGAGGAAACGGCTGAAAGAAATGCACTCACATTGGGAAAATACTTTTTTTCGAGATGAAATGATTTGTGGCCTCTTCCTTGCCGCCCCACCCCCACCCCACCCCAACTACTAGGGAAGATATTTGGAAGCTCATAGAGAAATGAACTGAGAATGATGTGAATATCCCTGATGATTCAGATGGGGGCATTTTCTATGACTCGAGGGTCCCTTTGTAATTAAAAAAACAGGATCAGGAATGAGAGTCCAGGTTATAACTATTGAAGAGACATTAATGTCATGTTATCAGCTTTGCTGCTAAGGTAAATCAAAAGGAAGCAATGCATCCATGACTGGTTGAGAGACTGAATTAGAAACAAAGCATGAACATCTTCCTGCCATTCACAGAAATAAGGGAGCATCTACATGAGACAGCTTCTGTGGTGGACGTATGATTGACTCCCCCACATCCATTTCACCAGATGGTCAGTCCAAGACAAAAGGGCATACTGATACATATTGTTGGCTTGGGTGGAATATCCAAGTTGTCCTGATTAAACTAAGGACTTATATACCATGACTGAAGAAGAAATTTTCTGTCTCTTTTTCTGGATATGTATAAGAAAATAGGTAGCTTTTGTTTGCTTCTAGCAGCTACCTTAGGTCTGCAAAAGAAACAAACTTTAGAATGAAGCTGACACCAAGGAAGGCGTAATAGGGGAATGGAAAACCTATATCCTTGATGGCATCATTAAGATGTTGGTAGTGCATGCTTGGATTCAGCCCTACCTCCAGCATCTTTAACTTTTATTTATTTATTTATTTATTTATTTATTTATTTATTATTTATTTATTTTGGCCTGGGCAAGCTCCAGGAATCAGACCCGGGTCTCTGGCATGCAGGCAAGAATTCTGCCACCGAGCCACCATTGCACCGCCCCAGCATCTTTAATCTTTAAAATGCTTTAAGTCAGAGGTTTCTGTTACTTGCAGCCCAAAGCATCCATACCTACTAATGCGTACTCCGAAGGCCTAAATAGGGAGTCTTGTATCCCTCGGTGTGGTATTTTACCACACTAAAATTGTGGTAAAAATTTTAGTGGCATTAAATTCCACCCCTAGTCTTTCTCGCATCACTTGAGGAGAGTCATGCACATGCAGGTAGTAACTGAGAGATCCCTGAGGGCTGGACCAGAGCTAGGGTTCAAGGGCAGTGTCCCTAAGGGGCCAGATGGCAGAAAGCAAAAGCTGGGAGCCACTTTTCTCTAGGGCTGAAGCTATCTGCAACTGTGGACCTTTGAAACTAAAGATAATGTAGACTAGCCTGCTCAAGCTCTGAAGCATGGCCTGGCCAGGACTACAGGAACCATCAAAGATGTTCTCCCTCCCCTCCTTTGCCTTGGACACATGAAAGGGACTTTGGTGCCCATGCTGGCAGCTCTGATGTCCAACTTTACCCACTGAAAAGCCCTTTCCTTCTCATTGTTCTGCCTCTCCTCTCTAACTCCCTGTCTCCCTGTTTCTCTGTCTCACCCTTTCTCCCTTTCCCTACCTTTCAGCCTATCTCTTTTTTCCTTCCTTCCTTCCTTCCTTCCTTCCTTCCTTCCTTCCTTCCTTCCTTCCTTCCTTCCTTTGTTCCTTCCTTCCTTCCTTCTTTCCTTCCTTCCTCCTTTCCAGGCTTTGTGTAGCTGAGATATTTTTCTTCAACAAAAATCTGAGTCACTCTCTGTGAGATGATTGGGCTCCATGAAGCTGGTACCCCAGGGCCTTTGCTCACCCAAGCGTGAGGCTGCCCATCCCACATTCCCCAGTTTTAGAAAGGGTATGGGCCTTTGGTGCTTGGATACCTACAAGTGGTCCTTCCTTATTTTCGAGGTAAAATAAGAGCCTATCTCTGTGCTCTTTGGGACTCCCCCAAGTCCCAGCATAATCCCCAACCATCTTCCTGGAGACTGAAACCCTACCATGATTAGTCATACCTTGGGGAGACCCCCATGTATCAGGAACTTCATATATATCAAGAGTGTCTCATACATTTCCTCTGAAGGGAGCCTTGGAGTAGTGTGGTCTCACATACACACGATATTTTTTTAAGTCTTAAAAGTTCGTATGCATCTTTGTGTCCTAGTTGATAATATATTCTTTTAAAGGTATACTTTATATGGAAATAAAACATAAAAGTTCTCAAGTCATGATCATAAACTCAATAAATCTACAAAGTGAGCACACCTAAGTAACCAGCACTCAAAGAAAAGAAATATTACCAGCAGCCCAGAAGCCCCAACTGCCTTCTCCAGTCACTAATGCCCCAATGGTAACCTCACTCCTGCTAGTCCTTAACATGTGCTTTTCAAAATATATGCTTTAAATTTCTCTTATGTGACAGCAACTAACCCCAACCCAGCTGGGAAAACACAGACTCTTTTGTTGCTTAATCTTCTCCACAATCTCATGGTATGATAACTAGCATTGTCCTTACCACCACCTTACAGCTAAGAAATCTGATGTTCAGAGAGATGTGACTTATCCAAGGCCATAGAGCCTGTCCGTGATGAATCACAGAGTTGAGACTTGTGTCAGGATCCCTGTAGCTCCTCAGCGGTGCCAATCATAGGGGGACAGGTATTTACTCACTGCAGACAGGGTCATCTTATCTGATAAAAGCATTCCTATTGGGAGCCTTGAGAGAATCCCCCCTGCCACAGTGGATTAGGCAGGTGCAGGGGGTTGGGAGTTAAGCAATACTGACTCCCAGAACTTGGCCATGGGGATGAGGACAGGATTTCTGATAGCCTGATTGAGGTGGCCAGTGGGCAAGGGGGTGCCCCCTCCAGAGAACCAGGCTCCTGGAAGGGGGTGAGCTTCGTCCTCCGAGCCTAGAATGACTTTTGGCTTCTTAGATCCCTGATCAAACTGTTTGGGGCAGAGGAGACGGTCTAGCCCCTGTAGTTCTCTTTCTTGCTCTGAGCCCCCACTACTCTTTGCAAAAGAAAAAGTTGGAAAGAATGTTCCCCAAAGACCCAAGGTGTGGTTGTGTGACCCCCAGGGCAGCCAGCAAAAGGTGCTCGGCCAGTGCTGGAGGGTCCTGGCTGGGCCCCATTAGTAGAGCGGGACTTGTGTGGTCTAGCAGGGTCACTGACCTCTTGGCCTGAGGCCTCCCTCTCTCATACCCCTAACTCCCTGAGGAGGGTTCCAGTTGTCAACCCAGGGGGATCTGAGAAGGGCTCTCAGGGCAAGGTTGGTGGCAGATGCTGGGGATGGAGGAGAACCTGCATGAGGAGTACCAGGCCAAATTCTCCTCAGATTTAGAGGATTGGAGAAGATGAACTTTTTTTGGTCCTTTACTAAACAATAGTTCTAAATCTGAGAGAGTAGGAGGGTTGTGGAAGGGCATGATGTCTTGCTAAGAAACCTACTGTCAGCTCAGGCTGCATTAACAGACCACATCCGGGCATTACCTGCAGGAGGAAGGTCCAGGACAGCCAAGGAAAGGGAGACCTTGTCAGATGGAGCATCTGTAGCAACCGAGCTTATTTACCCCACAAAAGAGCAACCTCAGGGCCAAGGTTTTCCAGACCATGGAGAAAAATGGTTAAAAGTGGGGGGTCTGGGGTCTGGTAAAGTTAGGTTTGGTGCCTGGTGCTGCTAGTTTTAGCTGTAATCTTACGTAGGTTACTTCACATCTCTGAGCTTCAGAATTTCATTTACCACACAAGGAAATTAGGAAGAAAAAAATGAGGCGATGTATGAAAGTTACCTAATTCAATGTGTGGCACATAGTAGCTCCTCAATTAACATTAAATACTATTATGATTGTTGTTGTTATTAGCTGAATGGGTGTACAGGGAGGAGACTCCACGGGGGTTATAGGGAGGAGCATGTGCACGCTGAGAAAGGATGACCCTTCTCAATGTAAAAGTTGCCTTGGTACTAGCGGGCTTTCCACCCTCGGAGAGAATGAATAACGCCCTGCCCCCACTTCTAAGGGCCTCCTCCAGCCCAGTTCTTAGCCAAACTTTTGGGAGCACTCCCATTTTAGCTTTTGAACCTAGTGGGGATGCCCATGACAGTGTCTGTCTCTCTCTGTGTGTCTGTCTGTTGGTCTGTTGGGACTTTATTCCTATCCAGAGGGAAGTAAACAGGACAGATGGAGTGCTCCCAGCCGGTGTCTGCAAAGAAGGACACAAGAACTCCTTCTTGACTCATTTCCCTGCCAGAAAAAACCCTCAGAATTCCTCTTTCTGTGCACAAGCAGCAGGAGAGGGACAGGGATGAGGGCAGGAAGAGGTGGCTTAATAAAAAATCCCAATAAAGCTCCGTAGCCCCTGGCGGCCAGGGGCAGGTGCTGGGCACAAGCTTTCCTTAGACCCGCCCACCCGGGGGCCCTGACTAATATTCTTGGAGCCTCTGCCTGCTCCTGGCTTCATTAACGATGCTTAAGGGGCTGAGAGGTCCAACGAGGCTCCCCAGCGCTGCCTGACAATATTGCTCGGCGGCCCCCACAGGCCCCACCCCAGCACATACACATGCACCATTGCAGACCCTCCGCTTAGGAATGGGCTCGATTCAATCAGCCATTTGCCTATGGGACCATCTGGGTCAACTTATTATGGGCAGATGCCAGCTCCAGGGAGCTAGGCAGCCCTGGCATGGAATTTGGAGCAATGACTTATTAAAGAGCAGCAGAGAGTTGCTGGGACAGGGGCTCTGTTCCCCCAGAGCAACCCAGACTCAGGGTGGGCTCCAGTTAGGGAAGGCCAGAGTGGGGTACGTAAGGGCAGGAGCCCCGGTAGAGTCCACAGAGAAGGCTCCCCTGCTGGTCAGAGCTCTTCTTGTGACAGTTCAAAGCTGGCTTCGCTCCTTTGGGACTCTGGGTGGGACAAGCTCAGGCCTTGTTCCCTCTACCTACCCCCTATCATAAATCATAATGCTTTAAGCAGTTTGGACTAAGAAATGCTAAGTCTGGCCAGTTTCAAGACAGCCAGACAAAGGCCTGGTGCGGGACTGCCCGGAGTGCCTCGGCCCTCAGCTGCCTACAAAAGGAAGGAAAAAGGAGTGCGGACGTTGCAGTTCAGCTTAAAAAACAAACCTGTGAAACAGAGCCAGCCCCCCTCCTTCCCCCTCGCTCAAGCATTAGCAGGAGGGGCTGAAAACATTTGTTCAGAGAGAGAGGGGAGGGGGGAAACCCTAAGTGCTTCTGCTTCCTTTTTTTTGCCAAATCATGCAGAAGATGCTGGCAGCTGCAAAGATTCAATTATGCACAATGCGAAAAATCATTTACAAAAATAATGGCACTTGAAAAAAATGGCCTCTCCAGAAATGGCGTGGAACAATAAATCCGTTAATTAGCTAATTAATATTCAATTGGGGTCAGTGGGCTTAATAGAACCTTTCTTGGAGACCCAAGAAATTCTAAACTGCCGCGAGGCGCCTGCCCACTGCCATTATCTCCGGCGAACAGGCCCTTATCGGGCCGCCAGCTGTCCCCGAACAATGCGGGCCCTTATCAGCTGGGGCAGCAGCCCCGGCCGCTCGCTCCAGCTCCCTCCACCCAGAGGGGCACGCAGCCTCTTGGTAATTGATAGATGGCGCAGCTTTGTCTGAGGCTGTTTGCTCTGCTGGTATTTAAGGCAGCGCGGGCCCCCTGATTGATTGCCATTGGCCAAGTTTCTGCCGTCAATGACAACCTGTCAATGAGGGGCCAGCCAATGGCAGTAGCTAATGCTCTTGATGCCCCAACCATCAGGGCCAGGCCCGAGGTCCAACATGTGGCCACATGGCCGGCTTGGGTTTGGCTTGAGTTTTGTTATCCCTCTAAAGTGGGAACCGGAGTCCACATTTGGATGGGCAGCAGGGTTTCCTGCCCTGCATTGCTCTCAGTTTGATCTTCCTCTCTGAAAAAAGGGAGGTTGTACCAGACCCTTGCTATCCAAAGTGTGGTCCATGTGCTTGCAGCATCCATCACCTGGGAGCTTGCTAGAAACGAATATATGAGCACATTATGTACTCAAATGTCTGCAATATGAATCTATGGGGACAGGGCCCAGGTATCTCTTTTACCCAGTTCTGTAGATGGATGAAGTTTGAAAAGTAGTTGACAAGATTAGTTTTCCTACCCCTGACTGTGCCTCAGAATCACTTGGGGTGGGGGAAATTAAATATAAAAATGCCTCAGTCTGGCTGTGTAGCGTCACTTTTCCATCACCCACTGAAGTGTATACCCTGAGCACCATGGGTACAAGGCACTCTGGGGACACTAGGACTGGCTGGCAAAATGGCAGGGAAATAGGCAGCCATTGTCATAGCCCCTAAGGGATCCTGTCCAGTGTGGAACAAGGCTGCATATGTCCAACAGTGTAGACAAGTTTTGGTTATACGTGGCTTGGGGACCAGAATCCATTAGGGAGCCTTTAGATGTTCAGTATCTTTAGAACGGTATTCCACATGGGGGAGACAGGTTCTCAGGCTAGCCCCTCCATACTGTGAAATCCATAGCAAAGCTGAGTCAGCACAGGCCATAGCTCTTAGTCCGGACAGGAGGGGCCATGGCATTGAGAAGAGAGGAGAAGTATGAAGAGAAAGGCAGGATAGAAATGTACAGAGAGGGAAGTTTTCTATTCTCTTTCCAGGGCTCAAAGCATGGGAAAAACCTTGGTCAATATCTAAGTGGGCAAAGTTTCTTTGATGACCTACATTCCTGTGCTGCCTCCATCTTCTCTCTTCACTCCTCTTGCTCATTCTCTATCATCATATTCTCCCAGGTGTGCCCTCCCAGGTAGGGCTCAGAGTTCCGCAGCTCTGCCTTCTCCTGGCTTTCCCCTACCATGAACCTTTTCCCCTGACATGAGTTGCAAGCACTTAGGGACCAGCTCAGCCATGTCTCCACAAGTGAATGGGCAAGGCTGATTCACTGAAGTAGAAGGGCTCCCGTGGATCTGGACTTGGAGATACCCTTGGATGAGGGAGGTAGGGTCCCCCACCCTGACCCCACCACATTTTCTTTCAGGTGCTGGGTGTGAGTTAGTCAAGTAACAGGACCAAGGAGGCCATAGGGTAGGGGGCAAACACCAGGTGTAGCCCAGCCCAGTGTCCCTGATCCAACATGTGGGAGAACTGTGCAGATTGGGGAGCTTGGGTTCAGGGATTCAGGACCATGCTTCCCCCGGAGCCAGGGCTATGTGCAGGGAAGTCTGGGCATCAGCAGGCATTGGGTGGCAGCCACAGGGGCCATGGGTAGGGCCAGAGGGATGACCCTAGTCTAGGCAAAGGGCAGCTCTAAGATTAGGAGGATCGGATCCTGGGTAGGTGACCTGGCAGGGCCTTGAGCCCCCTGAAAACGAGTTAGGATTAAGTTATGGGGCCATAGCAAAGACCAAATGTGATGCTTAGACCAGATGGAGGGACTGGAGATACCGAAGTTCTTCTAGAGGCCACAGGTAGAAATTAAAAGAGGAAGGAAGCAAGCCCAGGGAATTAGCAACTGACTCATATCAATCTGATCAGTTCCTTTGTCTCTACTGTGAACCAGAAGCAAAGGCTCAGGGTGCTTCTTCTCCTGGGCCATTTACTTCTTTAGGAGCAGAGGCCTTCAATGCCTTAACTGCTCCTTGGGAGGATCAATAGACATTTCTAGTGTGGGCCTGGGCCTCAGGGGAGGCTCAGGCACAGGCTTCAACTGGTGTGAGCTGTTGGAGCTATCAGCAAGCAGCATGGGTTGGAGCAAGGCTGATGCTTGGGGTCACAACCAAATTATTCCTTCATCTTTGCCTTCTCTGAGGCTCTCAGTGCATCAAAAGGCTGTCAAAGAATAACAAAGGCAAGTATTCATACTGCATCACTTTGCTTGCTTAAATAACACATTTTGGTATGTTAATAAACCCTAATGACAAAAATAACCTTCCATCAAACAAGCAAATCACTGTCATGAGAACCCATGGGTTAGCCTAGGCCCTACCCATCAAGTGAGCAATTAGCTTCTAATGCTGCCTAGAACACTCAAAGCATTCCCTTCCTTCTCCCACTTGGGTGCGCACTTGATTTTTGCCTTCACGGGACTCCTTGATCCCTCGCAAGTTGGGTTTGGCCTGTCTCACAGAATCTTGAGTTAGAGGCCAAAGGTGCTTTCATCTCTTCTTGGTCTCATCTCACCTAGGGAATGATCTGTGGGCCCAGATTGGGGCACAGCCCTGCAGAAGCCAGTACAAGAGGATGATATTCCAGTATTCCTTTCCCAAATCAAATCTGTTCTAGTTATGTTTCAGGATGCCACTGGATGCCGGCACCCCGTGGAGAAGCTCTCAGAGGGAGCTGTTGGTGGGAAAGAGAAACAGAGAAAGATTTAGGTGAGAGGCCCTAGAGAGATGATTGGTTTGTGTGAGTGAGGGGAAGCCTTAGTCATTGGTCACATTATCTGGGACTCTCCTTTGGCTGCCAAAGAACCTTCCTATGTCTATGTTGACAGTTGCCAGGATGGGGGTGGGGTAGGCTGGAGCCCTGCAGGTCTCCGTGGCTCCCAATCCCTCGTGTGGCCTTGAGTCTGGTTTCCTGTGAGCCTCAAGTAGGATCTTCCTCAAGCAGGTTGGAGGTCTGAGCTTGTTCCCAATTTCCTTTGCCATTTGTCCTCATACCAGCCAATTGGGACCCTCAGATCAGTGTCCACCTCAATTTTAGAGATGAGGAAACTGAGGCTTAGGGTGCAGCAGCTGCTCAAGTACCTACTATACACATTGAGTCAGGTGCTGGGCGAGGATGATAATCCAGGAACAGCCTTTGCCCTTTCACCTTTAGCTATCTGCCCATTGCCCTTCCCCCTACCCCACCCCCACTGCCTCCGGGGTGGGGAAGTCCTGGCCCTACCCCCAAGGGAGGGAAAGTTTCTGCTAACCTCACCCAGAGCTCTAGGAGCTGGGAGGCCCTGAGTGCGCCTGCGGAGTTTAGAGCGCCTTCAACTTCAGGACTAATTGCAGAGAGGCAGTGGGCGGGCTCTTGGCAAGCGATTAGCTGTCCCACTGCATGAATAATTTGCATAGAAAATGCTTTATTTTGGCAATCTATTAAAGGGCCCACAGTGCTGTGGCTTATCTCAGTCTCACAGCAAGGAGAAGGCTTGGCTATCTCGTTAAGTTCTGTTGATGCATAACAATTCGAAATGGGCACAAGCTAGTATGACATTTAAAGATGCCTTCACTTAATTATATTACACAAACATGGGGTTGTTTATCCTTGGGAATAAAGTCTTTTTGAAGTCAAAGTTGGCGTGTGCATAAAGGAGAGCAATTTAACCGATTTTTCAAGAGGGGGCCGCCTCACTACTTCAAACTTGGGGGGTTGCATTTCCCTAGGGCCTCATAACACAAAGGGTTCTGTGGCTGAGATGCCGACTTTGAGATTGGTTCCCTTGTATTTCTTCTTTGCTGGGGGTGGCCTACAGTTAGGTAGTTAATACAAAATTATAGAAAGGAAAGCTTATTAGAGTGAGGAAATGAGACTCACTGTGTGACCTTGGGTGAGCCCCTCCTCTTCTCGGAGCCTCCATTTCACACTTGTGCAACCTGTAGGGGGTGGAACTTTCCTGCTCGGAGGCAATGGCTGTCAAACCACAGTGTATTTTTGTTTTCTCTTTGCTCCTCATCATGCTGACTGTAAATAAAAATACAGCCTCTTGTTAAAAGCCAAAGGGAATTCAGGGTCCCCATTGCAACCCTTTCTAAGGACTGTTTTAAGATGCTGGAGGAGGAAAATGAAGAGAAGTGGGAAGGAATTTGCAGTTACTGCAGGTGTTGTTTTTGCTCTATCAAGCCAGGAGACCCCAGGAGACTGCAGAACTAGCAGTCTTCCTTAAAAACTAGGAACTGAACTCTGGCTGGAGGAAATTCAAGGAGTGCCCTAGGTGCATTGAGACAATCCACGAATCCCTGAGAAGCCTGCCCACCAGATTCTCCTGGAAAAGCTGACAAATGTTAGCCAGCCCTTGGCCTGCAGGCGTGGGGGCAGAGACCCATGCCTCTGTGGGAGGAACTCTGGACACAAGGCCAGGTGGGCTGCTTTCTGGCAGGGGAAATCCTCTGATGTTTCTAGTGAAAGTGCTGTCGGAATGGATCATTCAACAGAGACAAATACCGAGAGAAGGGGACTTGTCTAGTACTTTGACTCCCAGAGACTGTGCTCCTCCTGAATTACAGCTTTCTGGGAAATAGGCTTTCATCCCACCTCCCACTTCCCTTCCTAACCCTCTAGGACTGAGGATTGCAATATATTCCTGTTCCTGTCCCTTTAAAAAATATGTATTTGTGATTAATGGACATATTATCTGCGATTTAAGAACAGAGATGATTCCCATTCCATTATGATTTCCTATAAATAAAACTCTCCGCTAAAATAATTGAGTGAATATTAATTAGCACTAATAATTAGCTTTATATTTAAATGATGGATACCACTTTGAATAAGACCTAAAAAAAAAAAATGCCAACTCCTAGGCACAATTAGGTACCTCCTTGGCAAGTCACCCTGCTCTCACCTGATTGTCCCTTGGCCTTGAGTAAAACTAATCCACTGACTACGTTAGCCTCAAGGCGAAACCTGCCCAGCGGTGCCTGAACAGGGCTTCCTCCCCAAGTGGGAGACACAGGAACGCAGTCAAGGTAAGAGAACTCACCGTTAGGCTGCTACCATCTGAATAATGAGAAGCAAAGGTACTATTTACTGAGTGTTATTGTACCAGGCCCTGTCCTCAACATTTTTTTAGGTTAAACCATGTGAAAGGTGTGTTATTGTAGTTCAAAAATGGCTGAAAAGTGGTGATTTAACATGGTGCAATCTAATATCATCTCACTTAATTCTTACCTCTATTATTACTCTTGCCATATGAAAATGGGGGAAATGGGGGACAGAGAAATTAAATCATTTGCCCAGATTACAGAGCATGTAAGTGGGGCCAGGTGCTCTCTTTTGCAGGCCAGGTGCTCTGACTTCAAAGGCATTCCAACCCTGACACTTTTCCTTGACTAGAATGTTCCCATAAGTATTTCACCTGTTTCAAACAATGAACCTGGTGCGTATTGTGTGCTCTGTTACCGTTTGTTAAATAAATGCATGCTCACATGATTGGATGCAGAGGGGCCTGCAGCTCCCACGTACAGGAATGTGTACAGGAACAAGTTGACTGGATACTGCTGGGCCATTGAATACCTGGCTTGAGGCTCCTCACTTCCTCTCCTCCCAATCTGATCCCCTCACTCAGAGTTAGTCAAAGATGAGGGTCAGACCGGGGCGTGAGAGGGAGGGGGAAGAGGAGATAGATCCAGGAACCACACATGGCTGCTAAAGCAGAGCACTAGGATATGGGGTCATCTGGGGGGAGCAGAGGCAGGGAAAAGGGGGAGAGCAGCACTGTCATGTCATGAGTCGCCATTGTTACGTTGGGAAGTTTCCCAGCTTTGGATCCCCGCCCCCCCTTCAAGTCCTGCTGCAAACAGTCCATAAAGTGTCTACTGGCATCAGAGAGTCCTCATGCCACATCCATCACTTACTATGCACTCTGAGTCTTTTCTCTCTGTTCTCCAGGCCCAGGGCAAGCCTGCCCTCTCACAGCCACTTAGACGTGCGGCGTCTCCTCTGCATCACTGTCCTGCAATCGTACCCAGAGGAAAGAGGTTGGGCAGCCTCAGTTGGCAGCTGTGAAGGGAGAGAAAGGCCATGTAGTCACTGCACAGTAATTCCAGAGCCCCTCACCACCGCCACGGTCCCGTTCATGGTGTGTGTCAGTGGTTTGGACAATTCATATATTTATCAATTTTTGGCTGAACACAACTAAGAAATTGAAAACTGAAAAATGATACAGAGATGGACAATAATTATAGCTGCTCTATTGAATAGCTTCCAATAACAAGAAATGGATGTTGTTAGCATAATTGTTGCTTTCAGGTTTGCATTAAGTAGTTTTTCCGAGAGGGAGTGATGGATTAGAAGATGCTGATGCTGCACATCTGCCTTCGGGTAGCCGGCCACGGGGCACACGCTCATGGGAACAGCACTCCACAGTGACAGGAGTTCGGAGGAAGCAGTCAGTAAAGTTGGAGACTATACATCCCAGACTTTCTCCTTCAGACCCAGTGGGGCGGGTGGATGGGCACAGGAGGAGGAGCAGCTGGAGTTCCCAGGGGACAGCAGGAGACAGACAGCCTCCCTCTCTTCAGGACTAAAACCTCCAGATCTGGGTCACTACCAAGGGTCTTCTGAAGGAGGCGATTCGGTTCTGTTCTGCTTTTGCTGGCTGTGCGGGGCTATAGAGAATCGTACACCTGTTCTACCACAAGGAGCTTGCATCATTTGCTTGGTTATGAGCTTACCTCATCTTAGATACTGCATTTGGTATCATTCTCAGCACAGTCCTACCTTCATGTGCTGTGTTTTATGATATTTAAGGCACTTTGTACTCATTAGCTCATTTACTCATTCCATCGATCCTGTAAGAGAAGAGATAATTATCCCCACTTGGGAAGTGGGGAGACCTGAGGCTCCAAGGATAGGTGAACTTCCCAGGCTCACTCAGTAAGTCAGGATGATGAAGGAACAAAGATATATAGGTGTTTAATTTCTAGTCCAGAGCTTCTTCCATAAAAGCACACCACGTGCCGGGATGGGGTAGAGGGAAAGGAGGAGAACTCTGGCTCTGCCAGGATTGACCCTGTGTGAGAACAACAGGGCAGAATGCATGCCTGCCTTTTGGGACCTGCTCAGAGGGCATGAGTGTTCGTGAAGCTAGGGTACAAACAGCCTTATCTGGATGGAAGAAAGCAGCAAATGGAAAAATCATCCTCCAGACATGATCAGAACTGTATGAGTGGCCCAAGCTGTTCATCATTCATTAAATAGATATTATCTGGCATTCTACTATGTGCCAAGCACTGCCCTACAAGATATCCTGGATGTGGAAGACATCTTGTCATATTCCCCAGGCGCTGCCCTCTCCCTCCGCCCCACCCCTCCTCTGGCTGTCACAACCCAGGAAGGGAAGGCACGGCCTGGCACCACAGACAGAAGCTTGCAGGTGTCAATGAGAGGGATCTGCCAAGAAGGAAGGCAGAAGTTCTCACCAACCTCCTTTTCTCCGAAAAAAATATTTATTTTCTCTGGAACTATCAAGGGAAAACTTGGTCTCACCCTATGTGCTGGTTCACAACTGTTATGTACCCCAGAAAAGTCATGTTCTTATAATCCATTCTTGTGGGTACAGCCTTATTATGGGTGGGATTTTTTATTTATTTATTTATTTATTTTCATTATTATTTTTTTAATAATAATATTATTTAAAAATTATATGTATGGCCCGGGAATCAAACCTGGGTCTCCTGCATGGAAAGCGAGCGTGTTCTATCACTGAACCATCCAGGCACCATGGGTGGGATCTTTTGATTAGGCTGTTTCCATGGACATGTGACCCACTGTTTCAAGGTCGGTCTTAATCCTCTTTCCTGGAGTCGTTTGTGAGAGGATATAAAGACAGCAAAATCCAAGAGAAACCAGAGACATTTAGACAGAAAGAAGAAATGCCCAGAGACATTTTGGAGAGAGCTGATACAGAGCCCAGAGAGAGAGAGAGAGAGAAATGCCAAGATTGAACCTGCGGAACACAGAGAGCTCAGAGAGGTGTCCCTGGAGGTCAAGCAAGGGCCCACAGAAGTTCAGAGAGACAGCCACTAGAATTGGAAGCTGAAAGCAATGCAACCCAGTTGCAAAGGACCAGCAGATGCCAGCCGCTCGCCTTCCCATGTGACAAAGGAACCCCAGATGCCACAGGCTTTTCTTCAGAGTCAAGGTATCTCCCTCTTGCTGCTTTAATTTGGACATTTTCATGGCCTTAGAACCATAAATTTGTAACCTAATAAATTCCCTTTGAAAAAGTCAACCTATTTCTGGTATATTGCATTCTGGCAGCTTTAGCAAACGAAAACAACCTACCCATAAGAGGGTAGGTGTTTCTCATGTCCTGCACATTTAATTCAATCAATACCCCAATCTTTCTGGCATGTGGCATCCAAAGACCAAGAAAGATTACCTGGATGTTCCACTCAAAGAAATCACCCAGATCCCCTCTTCTTTTTCTCCTCCCTCATCTGCTTTATTCTGTGACACGATTCCATATGACTCTTTACTCTTGTTCCACAATTCAAACTCTGATCCTCCCACCATCCTTTTGAACTTGAGTTTGTTCTAGGTGTTTCCAATGCATGAATTTTGGCTTTTCCTAAAATGGGGGCTGATTTAGCTTGCCATACTTTGGATGAGGTGTCTTTACACCCCACTCCCATACACACATGACACCCATACCCCCATATCAGTCATGTGGTTGTCCCACTAGTCTAGCCCTAAACAGATCAACAGTTTGGCTTATCTTCAAAGTTACTATTTAGGAGAGGAAGGAAAGACTGGAGTTTGAGGAGGATGTAGTCAGAGCCAATAGAGAGAACGCAACATGTTTTGGTGGAGAAGAGCATCAAAGGAGTTCCCATATGAAGGTTTATATCTCTTAGGGTTTTGTATCTGATGTAAGTGAAGAGGCTAATGATAGAGCAGGAGGTTAGAGGAGAGGGAAGAAATTATGAAATAGTTTCTGTGCAGGGCAGGAAGCAGAGATGCTGGGGACCAACAGAAGGATGAACAGGCAGTGTCAAGGGGCTGGCAGAAAGTAGACTATTGTTTGTAGTACTCTGGTTCTTGTGTTTCAGTCCTTGTTCCCAAGTAGCACTCATCTCCCTGGGGGTAGTGGCAGGAAAGATGGATGCTTGAATTGATGCAGGATTGGAAGTTTACTAACAATGGCAGGAGTAAAACAGGGCTAGGGAGTTGAGTGTGCTTACAAGATAATGGTAAAAGTGATGAATCAATTGCAGGATAGACAAGAATGAAGATACCTTCAGATACTAAAGCCAGGAGAAGAATGGAGGATGTATAGAGAAAGGGACATTTAGGGAGCTACAGGCACAATAAGGACAAGAACAGTGGAAGCAGGAGTAAGAAAGTACTAATGCCCAAAAGGTATGAGGCCATGATCACTGGTCACATGGAAATACTACAGAATACGTTTTCATAGGTAGAGAACAAAGTCAACGGTATGCCAATTGGCAAAGATTGCCAAAGTCGTAGAAGGTGAGGTGTGGTGTCAAATGCAGATGGAGAAAGGAGATTGAGAAACTGAGAGGTCAGGGTGTTGAATGGTCCCTCTTCATAGATATTGGAGCCTCCCACCTCCTATTATGGCTAAGAGTGTTCTAGGGGTCATACATTTCAGAGAGTCATTGGCAAATATGAGAATTTTATAGGAGCATTTAGTGAAAAAAAAGCTTCAGTCTTTCTTCCCCCCCAACTCCATATCCAGTCAAGCCCACATCTAAAAGCATGAGATCTGCATGCAAAGCTAAGGAGCAGTCCCATGTGTTCCTGGTCTTAAGAACTCTGTTGGGCTGTGTTAAGTTCTCTCTCTGGTCAACTCTTCCCTGGCTGCAGTGGAACCTCATGGCCAGAATTGGTGAAGTGTAGCAGATTGCAAAAATGGCCAATCCTGCCTTTATCTTCCCTTTTGCAACGTGACTTGCAGCATCTCCCATCAAGAGTTTTTTTCTCACTCCTTTAATCTGTGGTGGTTTTCTGACTTATTGGCCAATAGAATGTGGCAGAAGAGACAGTGTTCAAATTCTGTGCCTGGGTTAAAAGAGGCCTTGCCTGTTTCCACGATTATATTCCTGTCCTCGGGTTTCTCAAAGACTCAAATTCCCTGCTTATTTGCTTCCCTTATTGGGCTGACCTATATTTTTTGCTAACTAAAGATGCCTGAGTAAAGCAGAAGGTCATCCCCCAAGACCAGAGGCCTCACAAAGCCAAACGCAGTCAAACCCTATCAGTCGATTTAAGACCATTCTTTTCCACTGTCTCCACTCCCTCCTCAGATCTTTGGAGGACAGACCAGAGAAGCAACCGCCAGGATCATCAGGTTGCAGGGCTTTGGGCCAAGAGAAAAGGGCCATCAGGGAGCAGTTACAGCACCAACAACCAGATCCCACTGTCACCACTTATCCTGCCCGTGATGTCCTCCCTCCCTCATTCACATCTCAAAAAAATACTCTTCTAACCCACCAGGGAATACTCATATCTTGAGAGCCTCCAGCATCACCCCTGCCCCCACAGCCCATGAGGCCTCTCTAAGAAGAGCCTCTCCAGGATTCTCCAGGCCCTCAGTCCCCACTAACCTCTCCCTTTCAGCTCCAGTGGTCTCAGAGTTGGAAAGCCCTATACAGATCACCCTGCCCCATTTGTAAATGAGAATTCAGAGGCTCAGAAATGAAAGAACAAGTCACAGAGGCTGACAAAAGGGAGCCATCGGAAGTACGGGAACTGGAACCTTCGCTCCTGCCTCCTTCCTACTTGATAGTGTCACTAACCAGCATGCAGGGGTTTTTTTTTTATGAGACTGGAGTTGATGAAATATAGTGTGCATTCATTCATTCATTCATTCATTTATTATTTTCCAGGCATTCATTAGGGGCCAGGCCCTATAATTTAAGAAGACTTAACCCAATTGTGATTCTCTCAAATAATATAATCTTCAACATTTTCTATGGATCAATGCAGCCCAAGCAGAGCTCATGCCTGGAGGCCAGAGCCCAGCTCATGCCAGAGCCAGAATCCAGAGACCACAAGGTGCTAGCATCCCACAGAACTCCAGGACAGTGAGCAATATGGGGCACTATAGGATCAGCCTTTATCTCCTACCCCGTTGTGCAGGTAGAAGACTGCCTTTTTCCCTCAGCCTCAGTCCCAGAGGTTTGGCCTTTACAGGCCTGGGATCTGCCCTGGATCCCAGGCAAGGGGTTCAAACCCAGCCAGCTCCTGACCCCAGTCCCCCAGGGTGCCACACTTTCTTCCCCCTTCCACTGGGAGGATTCATCAGGCAGAGTCCATAATGGCAGAGAAGTTTCTTTCTGTTAAGACTCATCCAATGCTCCCACAGCCTTTAGAGGTGGTACAATTAAAATTCCCATTTTACAGAAGGGGGAATTGGAGCTCACAGAGGGAAAATGTCCCAAGCTGCATGCATGATAATTGGTGGAACCAGGACTAGAAGTTGGGTCTGATGCCACAGTCCAGGTTCTTTATATGATGCTGCTGAGGGAAAATAAAACACCTGGAGGCTTCCCCAGAGGAGCAGCCCCTGGTGGCCATGTCAAGGGCGGGCAGAGGCTGGAGTGACATGTCTGACCAGGCTATCCTGTGGTGTCAGGGGTCTTATCTGCTGCGTCTCCTCTGGTAAAACAGTGCTGAGGCTCAGTCCAAACCCAGCCTCCTGAATCCCAGACTGGGAGGGTCCTGGCTGCATCTGCAGAAGTCATAATCCAGGCTGGGGGGGTCAGTCCAGGGCTCTGAGTAGCGGGATTACCAGCGCTTGGCTCTCTGCTGCCCTGAGACGCATTCTTCAGGATACTGTGGCAGAAATGTGGGGTTTTGCCTAGGGGAGGACGCTAGGTCCCCAAGGCTGAGCTGTAGATGATGCTGGGATCCAGCTCAGGACCCCCACGATCCCCCACTTGTTGCAGAGTCCAGGATACAGGATGGAATGGATTGGAGAGAACTACTCAGAGGCAGCTTTTATCTTGGAGTACAACCCCGCAGCAACAGAGCTGGCTACACAGGGACTGGCTTCCCCAGGGTATGTGTGCCCTGATGGCCAGTAGCCAATGCTGACCCCACCCAGGCCAAAGGGGAGCCTAAGCACTGGGTGCGTCAGCGTGGAGATGACTTCTGGGAATGAGAAGGGACTCCCCTCCCCTGAGCAGCTCCCGAGGGCGGATGGTGATTCTTCAGCAAGATAGATAACCCCTTATCTGATCATCTGGCTCTTTGACAGGAAGAGTGGTCCCCCTGTTCTCCAGCCTGCAAAATCATCTGCTGTCAATCCCAGGAGCTGTCCCCTTGGTTTCCATACACACACTGCCATCTGCTGGGAGGACAGAGGAGCAACCTAGAAGCTGCAAGTCCTCAGGAAAGCTGCTTGCTGCTGCTAGCCAGAAGGTGCCCAGCCTCCTTCCCTGCCTGCCTGCCTGTTCTCTTTGGCCTTCCCAGTCCTCTCTCCCATCCCTTTAAGGTACCAATCCCTCTCTGTCTGGGTTTCTCTCCCCAACTCCCCACCCTTAGCAGTTACTCCCTAAGGGCAGATCCTGGCCCAAGCCCACTCCAGGTCTTCTACATGGAAGTACAGGCACAAAGCAGGGGCTCAAGATGTGTTTGCTGAGGGCTGCAGCATGAGGGCTTTGAGGTACATGGGCCTTTGGGGTAGGAGATGATGCCTGTCCCTCTGTCATGCTGGACCAGGCCAGCCAGGGGAGAGGTGGACACAGGGCCCAAACTGTCATCGGTCTGGCAGGGAGGTGACATGGATATGTTGTTTCCAATCTGCCTGAGAGCTGCAAGCCCAGAGAACAAGACCCATTTCAGAGCCAACTGCACTGAAGCAGAGACGGGGGTCCTTCTTGTGAACTCTGAGAGAAGGTCAAGGGAGTCAGATCCTCTTAGTAGAACATCATAGAGGGAAGAGCCCTTTGAGACCTCACACCAGAAGCCCCAATTTACGTATGAGAAAACCAAGGCCCATCACACTGACCCTCCTGATAAGAGGGATTAGGAAGGCACAGTCCTGAAGGATTTAAAGGACATCTAGTCTAAGTCCTTTACTAATAGATAAGGAGGGCATGGAGAGTAGCAGAAGGGAGGGATGCTGGCCTGCCTGAGGTTGCAACAGTAGTTAGTGTCTGTTCTTTGATTTTTCTGTACACCAGACTGCACCAGTGTGAAGAGGTCAGCTCCTAAAGTAGGGTCTACTTGAAGCCTTGGGGGCAGCAGGGAGGCCGCCAGCCTTCTGATGAACAAGAGTGCTGAGGCAGCAGCCACGGGCTGCCCTGTCCTGCTGGGATGTTTTTACTGTTTCCCTCACTGCTCAGAACAGGGCCAAGGTAGGAGGCTTATTTATTCCTGTGCTTTTATTTACTCATCTTTTATTCATTCACATCCTGTCAGTGTATATTGTTTACATTATAAATCATATGTATTCCCACACTCCCTCTTAAGGAAAAAGCCCAAGAATACAGATTGTTCCAAAACTGTAAAAGCAGTGGTGGTGGCGGTGGCGGCAGCACTGTGTTTCCATCCTCCTGCGGTCCTGCCAGCAGGCTGCAGGAAGCCCTCTTTATGCCAAGCTGAGGGCTGAGAACAGCCAGACCACTCCCCTACTTGCCCTCCCCCAACTACCCAGTGCAACATGTATTTCTGACCCTCACTAGAGGAAGCATGGAAGGGAGAAGGAATAGAAGGGTGGGATTCTGCAGGGAGAACTGAGGATGGCATTCTCTCCACACCTCCTTCCTGAGCCAGCCAGCTAGGGCTTGGCTGGGGCACCGCCTGCCTGGAGTCATCTGAAGGGGTGAGCCAAATCTAAGTGAGTCCATCGGAAAGCCTCAAGCCAGAAACCAGAGAGATGGACTGCAAATGCCAAGACCAAAGGAAGAGAAGTAGAATTGTGAAGGCAAGATGGAGCCAAGAATTGGTCATCTGCATTCAGGCAGAAGTGTCAGAAACAAATGCACCCACCCAGGAGGGGCTTGGTGGGCAGTCACAGTTTGTTTTCTATAGACCGACTTGAATGGAATGGGAGGGCCTGGAGGTCTAGCCAGACTGGGGTTTTGAGAACTGAGCTGAGTAGATGGATCCTGCAGCTGTGAGACTCAGTACAGGGGAACTGGTACATATAGCTCTGAACAGGAAAAGAAAAAAAATTGCATGATTTTAATTTTAATTGCATAACAAAACCTCTGGATGTGCCTAAAGCTGTATTCAGAGGAAGATTCATAGATTCTTATTCCTGTGCTTTTATTTACTCAGCTTTTATTCATTCACATCCTATCAATGGATATTGTAAAATGGAAAACTATATTAACTCAGAAAGTGAGGGATCAAGGAAGGAGTATAGACAATGCTTGGATTTACAGACCACCAGGTCTTCAGGAAGACATGAGACTGTATCCTTGTGGTGATGCTAGTACATCCATTCATACAGCTGCATCCATTCACATAAGAAAAACAAAATATGAAGGAATAAAAGACTATCCAGGCGGTCCACAGTGGCTCAGGAGGCAGAGTTCTTGCCTGCCATGCCAGAGACCCGGGTTCAGTTCCCGGTGCCTGCCCATGCAAAAAAAATAAAGAAGACCATCCAAGGTATCATAGCTCTTCAACTTGACTTGCAAATAAATACAAAATAATTATCATTTCAAAGAAAATATTGAAAACAAGTTTTATTGGGGAGAGCTTTTGCTACATATCAGCCTTGATACCCAAATTACTTCTACCTTTTCTTTTGGCCATATAGTATTGAGAAAATCCTGACACCCAGAGACCATGTAGAGAAAATAGTCACATTTTAACTGCACCAGGCAACCTGTTTCAGAAGCTTGAAAGAGAAATGTAGAAAATTGTTCACTGCATCCCCCCACGGAGAATCACCAAAATTATCTAACAGCTTGCATTCCTTATCATAAATAAAGTGTCACAAGTAAGGAACTCCAAACTTATTATAATATTTTATGGACACATTTGGAAGATATCCAAATATAGTCATAAAGTTGCAATGAATCTTTATTTCCAGGCTCTATTTAAAAATGAGCTAGCCTGACAGCCCTAGTTAACACCTCAGAAATTGCCAATACAGGAAATTTAATATATACTGCATTTGAGTGTGTGTTTTATACTTAAAATAGTTTAAAAATATATTTGAAAATAAAACAGACATTAAAGGAATCCCTGCAGCACATAAGTTTCTACAGAACACTGTTTAAAAACTACCCAGCCACATCGCAATAAACACTATCTTAGCATAAGATGAGAATGTACGTGATCAATCATTCAATGTAAACCTATTCCCACTTCATTTACCCAATTGTGGTTTTCAGCTACCATTTAATATACACGTGAACTTATCGCCGATCAGTTTGGGAGGTTTTTCAAAGCATTTTATCTGTAGAATCTAGACATGGCCATCTTCATTCATTCAACAAATTATTTATTGAAGCCTACTATGTACCACTGTTCTAGGCTCTGGCAATGCAGAAGTGAGCAAAACAGACAAAAATCCCTGCCCTCATGCAGTTTATAATCTAGAGGGGAGAGACAAGCAACAAATAAAAATAAGCTTTAGAAAGTGATAAATACAATAGAGGAAAATATAACAGGGCAGGAGGATAAGGAGTATTACATTTTAAATAGCTTAATCAGGGAAGGCCTTACTGAGAAAGGTGATATTTGAGCAGAGACTTGAATGAGGTGAGTCCGTAAGCCATGCAACTATTTGGGGCTAGAGCATCCAAGGCAGACGGTATAAGTACAAAGGCTCAGGGTTGGTGCTTCCAAGGTACATCTGAGTGAGAATAAGGAGGCCATATTCGTCTGTGTTCTTTAGGGAAACAACCAACAGGCGATGTCTGTAAATATGAGATTTTATAAATTCTCCCGCACAACTGTGGGGATGCACGAGCTGAAACAGAGATGCAAGTTCTCTCTTCTGACTACGGAAATCATCATCGCTCCCTTAAAAGTCGCTGAATGATTGGATTAAATCCAGCTGATTGGATTCCCTTATTGCAGAAGACACTCCCCTTAGTTGATTGTAGATGGAATCAGCCATAGATGCAATCGACTGACTGATGATTTAATAAACAGGCCTTCTGGTTTATTACCTAGCCTCCAGATGGCCTTGCAGTAACAGTTGGGCCAGTGCTTTCTTGACCAGACATCTTAGGCACCATCACGTGGACAAGCTGACACATAAACCTAACCAGCACAGAGGCCAATGAGGCTGGACTTGGGAACGAAGAGACAGTACAGGAGATGAATTCAGAGAAGTGAAGGTGTTTATGAACTTTGGCTGCTTGGGGACCCCTAATCATATAATAGAAGTTCTAGCCCCCTCCCTGCCTCTTTCCTTTCAAGGATCTTCTTCCGGTATATTTGGGAAAAACAGGCTTTTTTTTGTCTCAAGTGCATTCTTGACCTGGGTGTGCAGCAGCCTGCTCTTCTGCTTTTACCCGACTCCACTGCAGCCTTCTCCTTGCGCTGCTTCTACTCATTCAATGCTTCTTTCTCTGTCATGGCCCTATAAGAGGAGAGCTCCTTGCTCCAAGAATGGGACACAGTCCCCTCTCTTATTCCCAAGCACCACTGTCACAACCCCTTTGTGTGTCACAGACGTTTCTAAAGGCTTCCAGAAACCATAAAGGAATACAGCACAGGAGGAAAACCTGGCTGTCACCTTACCAAAAGTCCTATCCTGTGGAGGCCCAGGAGCAATCAATCAGGCCCAAGCAGGGAAAGTCCCCACAACATTGGGGCAGAATGTCCCCAAGCGTTAAACAATAACCAATGTTAGGGAACTGAGGGAACGGGATGTGTTTTGGCAACAGCTAACGGCATTCTTCTGCTTCTATGATACGCTTGCTTGCTGGCAACTTCAAAACCACAGCATGATTTTAGCCTTTATAAGCATACCTTGAAAACCTCTGGGGGCTGCTCTCTGAATCTTCCTTCTTGGAAGTTTCTGAGGCAGTTGCCAGCCGGCTAATAAAGACTCCAAATTGGCT
>PVIY010004290.1:0-104054 GCA_004026745.1 Myrmecophaga tridactyla
GCATGAATATAAAATATATTCCTTAGCTCTGTCTTTTGAGTGTCTGGAAGCAGTAATGACACCTGTCCCCACATACACACACATAATAGTAATGAGAGGACCTAACACCCAAATCTTTGTTTCTAAATACCATTACCCACTAAAAGAAACCATGGCTCCTTAGAGAAATGAATGATTCCAGGGCTGGGGCAGAGAATTTGAAAAGTGAGCCCGAAGCATCTTATTATGCTAGAATGCAAAGAATTGCTCAAAGAGTGATGGACATATGTCAAAAGGACACAGAAGTCAACCTGAAGGGGCTCCCACTGGCCAAGTCTGGGATAATTTGCCATCACAATAAATTATTTCAACAGTTTATAATCCACTCATTAAAACAGAAATCCATGAGTCAGTACTTATGTAAATCAATAAAGGATAAATTAAGAGTTTGATGATGAAAGAGATAACCATAAAATTTCAAAGAACCTCTTATTAATTACAAGGGCGAAAGAATAAATTTTCAATGGGTTAGTCTGGTAGATACCACTTTACAAGATCGAGATGACATCAAAAGTAATGGGACAAACTGAAATTATGTGCCAATGAGAAGAGCTTTTTCATGTGTTATTCAGATTGGTGGTTGTGCCTTTTTGAAAGGATTATGTACCTTAGAAAAGCCATGTTTTAATCCTGATCCCATTTTATGGAGGCAGCCATTTCTTCTAATCCCTATTCAGCACTATAGGTTGGAAGCTTGATTTGATTATCTCCGCAGAGATGTGACTCAACCAATTGTGGGTATTAAACTTTGATTGGAGGGAGCTGTGACTCCACCCATTCCAGGTGGGGCTTGATTAGTTTATTGGAATCCTTTAAAAGAGGGAACCATTTTGAAAAAAACTAGAGAATGAGAAAGCCTGGAGAAACACAAGAGTCCACACAACTAGAGATCTATGGAGATGAAGAAAGAATATGTTCCCGGGGGAGCTTTATGAAAGAAGCCTGTAGAGAAAGCTAGGAGACGTCTCCATCTGCCTTTCCAGTTGCAGAGTCCAGAGAGAAACCTTGAACTTCATCGGCCTTTCTTGAGTGAAGGTAATCTCTTGCTGGTGACTTAATTTGGACATTTTTATAGACTTGCTTTAATTGGGACAATTTCATGGCCTTAGAACTGTAAACCTACAACTTATTAAGTTCCCCTTTTTAAAAGCCATTCCGTTTCTGGTATATGAATTACGGCAGCTAGTCAACCAGAACAGTAGTATATATCAAATCATTGTGGTATCTATATTTCATTAACACACTTAACGAAGATACATTAGTTTTCATTTACATGTGAATATTTAATTATATCATTTTGAACTATCTGACCTAAAATGAAGAATTTTAGATTTTGACATAAAAATATGCATGGACAGCTACAGATTTTCAAAACACCTTTATGGAGTACACAAGCAAAATGTACGAAGACTTTTCTAGACCAGTGTTTCACAACCACAGTACTGGGCAGTAAATGAGGAAAAAGCTTTCCCCTTGAATTCATTCCCTCCTCCTCCAGACGAAGAAATTGTGGTTCACTTCTTTATCCTTCATTTCACTTTTTCTTCTCCCTCTACCCCAGACTTCTGAAGTGGGAATGTAGATATTTGGGTAGTCTATGACATGGATTGATTAAAGAAATGTTACCCAACCATGTGCTTCCAAAGCTATGTGAACCTCTTACAACCGTATGTATTTTATTTTGATTTGCACACTTTGATTTTGATTTGTATACTGAGAAAGGAGATCATAGCACGTATCAAATTCTCAAAGTGTATGTATGCTAGATGGAAAAATTTCAGCATCAATTATATAAGCGCAGTCTTCAGTTTTAAAAGTAGAAAAACATTCAAAGCAATATGTTTTGCAAGTTTCACCTGTATACTACTTTACTGCCTAGCACAGTACTGGCACATTGAAAGCACTTAGTAATTATTTGTTGACTAAACATGCCAGCAGCCAAGTGGATTTTGGGGTTTCACAAGAAGGTTGATAGAAGGATGGGACAGTGTATTATGGATGAAGGTCATGGGTCTCAAGCAAAGCAGGTCATGATCCAGAGACCCACAGAAATGGGTTGGGAGATAGGTTACTGCCCAAATGGTGTTTACTGAGGGAGACAGACAAGCAATTGCACAAATAAATACATAATTACAACTCATGATTAACTGCAATTAAGACAAAATAAAGAATGTGATGAAAGAGGAAGAAGGAATCATTTGGATGGGGGCAGTGTCAGATGGGATATTTGGACAGATGTGACATTTGAGCCGAAATCTGAATGATTTCCATAGGCCACTAAGGTGAAGGGTGTGGAGAGGAACATCACATGAGAAGGGAGGGGTGATGGGAAAAAGAATTTGGTATGTTCACAGACCTGAGAGAGGTCCACGCCCCTCGAGTCCAATGCATTGATGAGGCCTGAGAGGAAGGCGGGGCCCAAATTATTAATGACTGCAGATCATGCTAACCGAAAGATTTTGAACTTTAATTTCGGAGCAACGTGATGCAACTGGAAAAGTCAGAAGCAGAGAATTACATGATCAGATTTGGGTTTTGGTTTCTGTGTGTGTGCACTGCATGGAATGACAAAAAAATTTCCTGGAGTGTAGAAAAAAAGAATTAGGACTTTTTAAACTTCTCAGTTTTAAAACTACTGTCATTTACTTTTGTCAAGCTGTTACTAATATTTAATATATATGCCCTTCCTTGGTCCCAGTCACAGACAGTACCATAGGGTATGTGGTGCAGGAAGGAAGGTGGAAGGAAGAGCAGGATTTTCATGACAGGCAGGTTGACAGGGTTCTCTCACTTCACTGCCATCAATATATTCTGGTATATTAGTATTTATGGGCTGTGGGATATCAGCAATGTGCTTAACTATGTAAAACCAAGATCTTTAAATGATAGAAGTTTTGTAACACTAAGTAATGAGATAGGATGCAGCCATGAAAAGCCTTACACTGAGTATCTCATGGCATAACAATACACTGAGTATCTCATGGCATAACATTTAAAGATCACCTAAGAATTTTCTTCATTAAATATGATGATCTGCCCTGTGATGACAATTGTTTTCTGCAGTATGCCACCTGACAGATATCTTCAAACCAACAACCATGTTTAATCTACCCCTTTAAGGGCTAAAAGACACGTGAGATTGTAACTGCTGCTCAAAATTTCTTTTTAAATGTTTCAATGGAGATGGAAATTTTTGATGGGTGTTTAGAAATGCTGTAATTGTTATATGTGTTCAAAAATGGGTGCCAACTCATCATATAATGTCTTCATTCTTAGCACAATTGGAAGAAGGTACTTACAAACTGTTTAAAAGTCTCCCAAACAAAAGGTTTCGGTGGTCACTGAACATCAATTGACCTTAAGGACAGTTTGACATCAGTGAAGATGGGTATTTTCTAGCTCAACAAAATCATATACACAATTACTGAATGATATGGAAAACTGAATGATATGGAAAACTACATTGTATGGCAATTTAAAAAGCCATTAAAAGCCATGTTCTTTTAAGCCATTCTTGCGGGTGCAGACTATTGTGGGTGGGACCTCTTGATAAAGTTGTTTCAATTGAAATGTGACCTATCTTGAAATTGGTGGGTCTTAATCCCTTACTGGAATCCTTTATGAGGGATAAAAGGCAGAAAAAATGGAGAGAGCCAGAGAGAAACACCCAGAGAAGTTTACAGAGAACTCAGAGAAAGAAAGGACCAGCAGACATCAGCCATATGCCTTCCAATGTGATTGAGGAACCCCAGATGCCAGAAGCCTTCTTTCAGAGAAGGTATCTTCCTTTTGATGCCTTAATTTGGACATTTTCATTGCCTTATAACTGGAAATGTTAAGTTAATAAATCCCCACTGTAAAGTCAATCCAGTACTGGTATGTTATATTCCAGTGGCTTTAGCAGATAGAAACACTGAGGATATGTTAAACAGGTAAAATCAAAGGACTACTTTCTTCATTTAGATCTATGTATCTTCATGAGCTACCTTTTCCAGACACAATAGCCATCAAATAAATAATTAAAATATATTACACTAAAAAGCAGAATTAAGAATTTCTATAACAGTGTTAAAATCCAGATTTTTAAAAATAATGGATTTATTTCATTGCTTTGTATATATGTTATACTATACAGTAAAAAAAGTTTTAAAAAAATAATGGAGCACACAATTGCATTGCTCTCATTATTAATAATCTTTTTTTAAGAATAACAAATATACTTTTGTATTATTGATAATTATAACTAAACATTTTTAAACAATTTCTTCTTTGTCAGTTAAAATTGCTATTTTTGCACAGGTTTCAAGCATGTAGCTAATATGCTAGCACAGGGACACAGTAGTAAAGTATGCAATTTATAAGTAGATATGCACACAGTAGGGGTACATATGATGTTCTTTTTTACTAATAACTCGTCACAATAAAAATTTTGGAGACTACTGGAGAAAATAAATGAAGGTGAGAAAGAAAAAAGTATCAAAAAAGACTGAAAGATTTTTTTCTTACAGTAACTGGGTGGATGTAAGGTGATGATTACTGAGAAGTGGAACATCAGAGAAGGATGTTGAGGGGGTGGGGATATCAGGTTCACTTTTGAGCCAAGTTAAATTTGAGATGGCAAATAGGTGGCTGATTTATCAAGCATTCTTCGCAGCAGCTCCTGCCATCATCTCAAGGAAAGTCCAACCTCCGTGCGAATGACTCATTGGGCACAGTAGCCTCATCAACCTCTACATCCCACATCCCCCCAACTTTAGCTCTACTAGAGGTCAGTACCCACTCACGTGTTCATATTCTGAACCTAGTCACCGACCATAGCTGCAACCCCTCCAACTCTTTTATTCTTTGACCATTATCTTCCTATACCATGACCACACTGCTATTTCCATTTGTGGATGCTTAGTCCATTTAGTCCTTTAATGCCTAAGTCCATTGGTCCCCACCTGACTTCTTCCTTCACTGTCCTAGCTATTCCCCATGAGTCATCACTTCTACACTCTACGAATTTACCAGGACCCTACACATTCCATTTTTCCCATACCATTATTTTTGCACATACCTCTATTGTAGTATTATATTGTGGCTATTGGTCTTTATCATGTTTCCAATTGAACTTTAGACACCTTGAAGGTTGAGACACTATCTTATACACTTTTATAACTTTTAACACCAATCTCTGTCCCCAAAAGTAGAGGTTGCCCAAGAGAGATTTTAAAAACTAAATTGTTCAGATAAAATTAGCCTCTGTTAACCAATTCACTCGAAATCTATCAAAATATTTAAATCAAACGTATCAATGCTCCCAAATCCCGTTCCACAGGCAAACTGAAGGTGACATTAAATCTAGTTTGTAGCCATGAAGTGCAAGCGTATTGGAAACGGGATTCCCAACAGTGCCTGATGTATCTTCTTCATTCTATGAAAGTCAAAGGAAAAAAAATAATGTAGGCTCCTAGGCTAGACTAGTCTCTCATGAAATGCATTATCAGATTCAATGCAAATCACAGAGGGGCAGCTGAGAGTGTTGGAGTGTGAAAAGGAAGGCCTGAAGTGAGCAAGGAAAAAGTGAGAAAGGAGCAAGTCATCATTTGTTATTCTTTGTTGCTGTTATTCTCAGAGACTAACACACTTATCTCTGAATAGATGCTAAATTGGTTTAAAAATATCTTTATCATATTTAAACTTTGCATAATGAACTATGGGAACACATATTCAATACAGTCTAAACGGATCCAAAAAAATTATTTTTCCAACTTCTTTTTCAACTCTCCCATAAACAACTGTACGGCTGTGGGTACATTTACAAAAATATTTTTAAATAATTGATGATCTCCATCTGGCTGCTCACTTTGATAAGTTAAGATGAAATAAAAAGGTAGCAATGGAAATAGGAAGCTCAATGATATTCCCAAGAAGTGCTTCAGACTAGGAAACAAGGAAGTAATATGAAGTTACCCTTTGATTTCACTGACTTTGCAGCATGACTTTTTTCTCAGTTCTAACTCCTTGAAATGATATCAGTTAAAGGACAATAACATTCCTACGTATGCAAATGCAATCGACATCATCACCACACAAGAAGCAGCCTTGTTTTAAAGATTACTTTCAAAGGTTCAAACCCAGTCCTAACACAGCTGTACTGTCTGCTTCAGTGACCCCCAGTCCTTGTGTCTACTGAGCCCCTGAAATGCAGCTAGTCTGATTTGAATGGTTCTATAAATATAAAACACTCACCAGCTTTTTAAAAACTTTTACAAACAAAATGTATGATATCTTACTCATTACAACTTTTACATTATTTGACATTTTACATGTCAAAATGATAGTAGTTTGGACATGTTGGATTAAATAAAATTTAGGGTTAAAATGAATTCTCCTGATTATTTTTTACTTTTTTAATGAGGTTAATGGAAATTTTAAAGTTACATTATGTGGCCTGCATTTGTGCTTTGCATTATTTCTATTAGACCATAAAACCAGCTGGTCCATAAAATGTCCTTTCATCACCATATATACACATATATTTTTTGCTTATAATAATGTTTTATTTAACCCAACATATCCAAAACATTATCATTTCAACACGTAATCGATAGAAAAATTTATGAGTCAGGTACTCTATATTCCTTTATTTTTCATACCAAGTCTTCAGAATCCAGTCTATATTTCACATATGAGTTCAGACCAGCCACATTTCAAGTGCTTAATGGCCATACATAGGTGGTGGCCCAAATTGGACAGCACAGATCTAGATATGTCTTACTGAGAGGGAGGGGTAGAAACATAGAAGAAAACCCAAATGGGCTGAGGGTTAGGAGAGGTTTGGGCATGGATCAGAACTTTGAAGAGAGGTGTTCTGGAGCAGCTGTGAACTATCAGGTAAATGTACAGAATTGCTGTGGAGTATACACTTAGATACTTTTCATGATTTGCAACAAATATAAATTAAAATATTTGAGGGTGTTTTTTTTAATAAGTTGGGTGAATTGATTCTGTTTCTGTGAATGACAACTCTTTGAAACTGGACTATTGGGTCCTGGTATGTAAGGGTAATATATCCTATCAAGAATGAAGGAGAGGTCAATGGAAATGTTGGATAGTTTTACTCTTTTTTGAACGTGTAAACATATTTCAGGAATCACTAGGCAAACAAAAGAAAAAATGGTTATGTATTTTTAGGAAATAAAACAAATCAGAAAAGTTCCTCAACCCTACCTATTTCAAAAAAGTAAGAGTAGCAGAGGCACTGATGGGGCGATGTGTTCACTGCACGTTAAGCAAATGTTCACAGCTGCCTTGCTCAGAACAAATTTAGCACTGCCAAATTTGTTCTACAGAAATGCAGCTTGCTGTGTGGGCACATGCTCTGTCTTACAAGTGTGCCACTGTATTTCAATTAACTTGGCTAAAGTGTAATGAGGCTGCCAGAGAAACAGGAGGAAGAGGTAGAGAATAAAATGCTAGGCAATGGAAATAGCGAGGATGCGACAGTCAACTACAGCCAGGCTCCAACCCCAGTGGGGTGCAGATCTGAGGATGTGAGTACACAGATAAGAAATGTGAACCTGTCCCCCGAGCTGTGTCCTCTGATGGCTTGTAAATTGGAGATTTCTGGAAATGTAAGATAAAAGGTGGGGAAGCCTCCTTTGTGAAAGGAAAGTCAAGGAGCTAACTTTAATACAACTTCAACAAATAATTCTAAGAATTATGGAAAGACAGCACAATGGATGCAACCCCCCTTGCCTGTGGCAGTCAGAGCTGTCCAATGCATCAACTTACTTATATGACATTAAAAAAAAGAACTCTGCTGAGAAAGAAAATGAAATGGAATCCCTATGTTCCCAGGGCTAACCTCTTCAGGCAGGCTGGCTTTCATATATGGAATCCATTATATCATTTCAGGCTTTGGAGAACATGAATTGACCTATTTTTGTTTGCATCCATTTAACAGAGAGCTGTGCTATAATGGGTTTTTATTTTACCTCAGTCTGGTTATTTTTACAAAGCCCATATTATTACACACAGGTTTTATACTAAAGGGATAAAGGATATTCAGGAAGGTGAGAAAAGGCAGGGGAGAAGCAATCCAAATGCCTTCTCAGGTATCTTGCCTGTGTCACCTATTATTACTGACATGTAACCCACTAAAGTCAGCCTAACTTTATTATCTCTCACAATACACAAATGTTCAGAGTGGGTGAAAGATCTTTAAGTCTTCCTCTTGTTAGCCTCCTTATATTCTTTTTCTTCATACGTGAAAAAGCTGGTTGCTTGTATATTGCAAATAATGAAAGGTGGGAACTTCCAGGGAAAGAGAAAAGAAGAAGGAATTAACCAATTCATTTTTCTTTACTTTTCAAAACTCTTCAAAATATCAGTGTGTCCATTAGGAGACAAGACCCAGATAACTGGGACCCTAAGTATTCACAAGAATGGGATGCAACTCATGGATTCCAAATGTGGACAGATGGAAAATGTTTCTAATAAACAGATTTAAAGAGGCATATATAAGTGAAAGCTGCTGCTGGCTCAATTAGCAGTGTCAAATTAGATTCATGCAAAGACCCACAAATAGACAGCAGGGTGAATGAGTTAAAAACAGAATATTTACTGAATTTCAAATCCTAAAACTTTGACATTCCCTGGAAACTTCTGAAACAACACTTTTCAGTTTTGTGCTTTCAACTTATATATCCATAAGTTGTGGTTTGTTTTTGCATGGGCAGGTACTGGGAATCGAACCCAGGTCTCCGGCATGGCAGGTGAGAACTCTGCCACTGAGCCACCATCACACCAGATATTTGATGATAGTAGAAGCCTAGGGTGTACTTGGTGAGGTGAGGGACCTAGAGGCAACATTTAAATATATGTGTCTAACGCTTTCTCAGTTCTTTTTAAGGAAATTCTGTTTGATGAGATCCAGCTTTAGGTGGTTACTATTTTTAATAAAAAATAGTAGAATATTTTTAATAAAAAAATAAGTAGAATTCTTATTTTATAGCATATGACATCTGTAAAATATGGATACTTTGTTTAAAGGTTTAATCTGCTTATTTAAAGTAAGAAGAATGCTTGATAATTTTTCATTAGCTCCCCTTCAAGGAGAAATCATCAATGACAGCATTAATCTTCTCACTGCACAAAAAGAACTGGATCAACCCTGGGAGTTTTCCAGTTGGTAAAATGCAGGAAAATAAAACCTTTGCCTATTTTGGATGTAAAACTACATAAAATATTACCATTTTTTGGTAGACTTTTAAACTGCATGATATCTCAGAGCATCCCCAAGTTATAAAAACCATATAGATTTTATTTCACATGTTGACATCAATGTAGCAGAAAAACAAAAATAGCCAGATTAGCATTTAGGGGCCAGGAATATCATCAGTATCCCTAAGGTCTCTTCGTATATAAAATTGCTGGGGGGAAAGGGTAGGAGGCATTAGTCTTTTACCAATGTGCCTCATTCAGACCCCTCCGTGGATCAAACAGAAATCAGATGTACCATGCGTAAGGTTTAGGAGGCGAAAGAGAGAAGAGGCAGACCAAGAAACCTTAGAGTGAGCGAGGTTATTCCTGCGCTCCCTGGCAGAGCTCACCGAACCCCAGGTAGGGAGTTGTGAGCTTGCCGCTGGGTCCTGGTGCGGGCGGTTTTTAAGCAAAGGGGTTAGGTGATGTCTAAAAGGGGCGGCACATTTTACACAGCTCGAGTCATGGTGACCTTCCCTGTTCCCCCGACCTAACACCATCTCCACTCAAGAACAGCCCTGCCTAAGATCCAATGGGAGAATAAAACCTGTGATATTTAAAACCAAGTAATATTTTGCAGCCAGCACTTCTGAGCAAAAGTTTTCCCATTAAAAAACTAAACAGTTGGTTGCTTAGCATTCATTATGCATTACAGTTAACTATATTTTCTAATTAAAGAGTTTGGAAAACTTACTTATTCCTCTTTTGGAATTCCATATTGAATTATTTTTATGTTAAGAAAACAATTTCCCTTAGCACCCTTTTTACTTTGTCCAAAACTATTACTATGGACATTGTTCTCAGAAGCGTATCCGTTATATACAAGTTGTCCTTCTGTTTGCATTTTCTCCACTCTTGCATGTACAAATTTTACTTTTTCTATCAAATATATGCCCTGAAGAACGCCTGCCATTTTACATAGCTTCGAAAGTTTAAAAATGGTAAAACCTTTTGGAAAATGTCTCTAATGTTTAAAATACAATCAACTGTGGGCTGGCCACGGTGGCTCAGAAGGCAGGTTCTCGCCTGCCATGCTAAAGACCTGGGTTGGATTCCTGGGTCTGCCCACGCGAAATAATAATAACAAGAATACAATCAACTGCTGCATTTCAGAGAGGCTTAAGGAGCACTCTTTTTCCCGCAGCACAGAAAAATGAGGGCCCAGTATTTAAAAATAAAACAAAACATACAACAAAAAAGTAATGAACATGCCAAGAAGCTGCCTGTCATAAAGCTGTCACATCAGGAGTGAAAAAAAATTACTGGCATTTTGTAGGAACTAGAGATGAACTTTCTAAGCTTCCTGCTTGATTTAGCCTGATGTGCTAAACCTTGCAGTAATTAGCCAAGATTATTTCATTGAAACATTAATAGCTTTAGCCTGTTGAAAATCCCAAGTAACTGAAATGTCAAGCAATTTAATTATGAAATTAATCATCCAATAAATGCTAATCATAATTTATTTGGTATCGATAAGCAATAATAAGACTAATAAAAACCACCACATTAAGTATAACACTTCACTGGGAGCATTAAAAAAATGAGCAAAATTAAAATCTTATACAAGATTTGACAGAGGGAAAAACTAGTCCTACCCACTTTCATCACTGAAGAGATAAAAAATATGCTGATCATGAAAGCAGATAAAGGAACTCTGCATCATCTCAAGTCTATCCAAATTTTTCTGACTTCTGAATTCTACTCCTTCCTCTGAATTTGGAATCATTTTCTCTCTACACGTTTTCATTCATTCAACTCAACAAGCATTCATTGGGCGCCTGTTACATGCTGAGTATGAGTTTATGTGGTTTTGATCAAACAACAAGCAAAATAGCAAATATCCCTTCCCTTTTGAGAAATCCTTACAGAAAGGAAAGACAGACAATAGATATTCAAACATAATAAATGAGCAAGCATATAGCATGTTAGAAATTGGTAAATATGATTTTAAAAATAGAATAGGGCAAGGAGAATCAAGAGTGCCAGGAAAAGAGGAGTTTCAAGGTTAAACAGGATGCTCAAGGTAGGCCCTGTTAATAAAATGGTATTTGATAAAAAGATTTTAAAATATTAGCAAGTAAGCCAGGTATATATCTCTATCTCTATATCTGCATCTACATCTATCCTGGCTGCCCTTGCTGTTCATTCAGAAACACGCCTTGAACAAAAATAGTAACCATTAAACTGAACTTATATTTAGGCTACATCCACCCAGTAGGATTTGAAACTGTGGTAGAAATGACACAAAAAGGAATAAAAATGTGTGTGCATGTGTGTATTGATGCCTAGATGGCTAAAAATATCCTCATTAAAATATCCTAGCTTCTCACAGATGGGTATCAGGAAACTGGAAGGGGCTAGCAACACATTACAAGCCATGGCATTTGTGAGAAATTCCATGAAAAATATCATCATATTTACACCCACAGTCTTCAATTTTAGAAATGGATTCTTTTCTGTAAGTAACACTACCCAATACGATTGATTTTCTAACTTTGGAGCAATATTTCATATAACACATTTGGCTCAGAAGATATTTAAATATTTATTGACAGAGAGGTTTTGCTATTTGCAGTGATTGTGAACTCTATGTAGCAGGGATAAACACCTCCAAGATGTGAGCAACTTTTTTTTTAATTCTAAAAGTGAAAAAATAAAAGAGATTTGCAAGATCATAAGCAGTCTGATATTCCGGATCAGAGCTAGAGTTTCTCTTTGTAGTATGACTTCCTTCATTATGAAAGTAACTACTTTGGTGAGAATTTTGTTTATCTGTTTAATCACAGACATGCAAGTCAAGAATCTATCTATTCATATACTTAGGGACACCCTTACCTGAGAAAACAATGCAAAAGAGGTGCTTCAGACTCAGATATCCAGAATGTTTAATAATTTAAAAGGTTGGCTTCATTTGATAGAGTATATATTTACAGACACTATTATTGAGTCAACTGGTCTTCTGCTGGTTTGGTCTCTGCATTCAGAAGAGGGAAGACACAATAGAATGAACTCATCTGGGGCAAGAAACAGACCTTTGCAATAGGGCACCAAGCCACCAGGGGTTAGGGATAGAGATGGCCAAGGCAAGGTGTGTGTGGAGGGAGGGAGGGCATGGGAGTGGGGCTCCATGAGAATGGACCTGGTCAGTGGGGTCCAGCAGCATGAAGTTGTCCTTTTTTTGCTTTCTAATTCTTTTAAATTATCCTCAGGCTTTCCAGAAGTTATAAACTGCTTCAGACTAATGTTAGTTGTTTAATGGGGAATAAAAGTAAGAAATCTATATCCATGTGTCATGGTCAGGTTCATGTGTCAACTTGGCCAAGTGGTGGTACCTGTTTTTCTGGTTGGGCAAGTGCTGGCCTGTCTGTTGCAATGAGGACATTTCATAGAATTAAATCATGATCACATTGGCTGCATCCACAGCTGATTCCATTTGTGGTCAGACAAAGGGGGGTGTCTTCTGCAATGAGTGATGCTTAATCTAATCACGGGAAGCCTTTTAAGGAGGATTCAGAAGAGAAAGGCTCTCTTCCTGCTTCAGCTGGAGAGCCTCTCCTGTGGAATTCGTCCAGATCTTCCATCAGAATCATCGGCTTCACAGCCTGCCCTGCGGATTTTGGACTCTGCGTTCCCACAGTCACGTGAGACACTTTTATAAATTTTATATTTGCGAGTGTTCCCTGTTGATTCTGTTTCTCTAGAGAACCCCAAGTAATACACCATGGTTGGAGTGAAATAGCCTCAGAGAGCACTTCAGCATCATAAGAAGCAATTACAACTGATGCAAAAATAAAGGAGAAATCTGAAGCAATAGTCTGGAGTAAGAAGTGACAAGGGTAGCAGGGAGAGATATGTGGAACATGCAAGAACAATAAGTTGATCTGTCTTCAAGTTGAGAGGCGATAAACCACCCATAGTCTATATATGTAATGAGAACAGAATTTTGAAGTTCTAGTCAAATCATGAATAAAGAAATTATACCAGGGATGGCTAGCCAAATATGATTATGCCTAATATATAGGTCATAAACTCATGTATCAATTAAAATCTGCAAATATAACATCTGAAGAAATTTTAAATATAGTTCATTAGAATATTAGGTTGAACCATATGAAGTTGGTTCAAAACTTCAGTTCGAGATGTCAAAACAATTGAATTTCTACAATTTCATATAGATCAACCTAGTAAATTTCAAAATAATATTATATACGGGTATTCTGCTCTTTTAGATTTGTGATTATTCTGGTATTATAAATTGGTTTCAGAAATCTAACTTCAGCTCAAGATTCCTCACTTGTAAAGAGATTCAATATCATCGGGTTCAATCTTGAATAAGTACGGAGAATTAAAGACATTTATGGTGAGGTTGAGAGGCTGAGAGCCTTTTCATGGAAACAAAAATACCTGGCCTCTGTACGATTTAAGATCCCACTACAGTTTCCTAAAAGGGCAGGTTGTTCTACTTTGTTTCAAACTTTTCATGCTCATGTTTTAATAAAACCACTAAGAACTCTTAAGTAAGGTCAATACAGATAATATACCTCTGCCCATCCAAAATTTAGAAACCAATATAAAATTCATCAAATATAAGCATTCCAGTAAGCTTAAACTTCCCAGGTTATTATTATCTAACTCTTCTTGTATTCGAGAAACAATATTTATTGTGCCCATGATGGTTAAATTCATGTGTCAAATTGGCTAGGTTTATGGTGCCCAGTTTTTGGTCAAGTAAGCATTGGCTGGACTGTTGCTAGGAGGCTCCTTTGAGGATTTATTTCATTAGTCAATTCTGTGGCCAATTACATCTACAGTCAACAAAGGAGAAGGTTTTCAGCAATGAGAGCAGTCTCGTCCAATCAGTTGAAGTCCCGATGAAATCATCAGGAAGAAGTGATTATTTCAGTCCCAGTAAAAGATTTTCTACCTCAACTTTAGCCCATCAGCTTCTCCTAGAGAGCTTCCTTTGGGATTCCCGCCCTGTGGCCTGCCCTATGGAATTTGGCTTGCTATTCCCACAGTCACATGAGTCAATCCCTATAGTACTCTCATAGTCACATCCACATCCTGTTGGTTGTTTCTCTGAACGAGACCAATAGAGTGCCTTACTGAACGAGTGTGGACAGGAGAGTTTGTAATAATGAGCCACCAGCCCCTTAATCTTAGTGGCTTAATGCAACAAAGGTTAATTTCTCCATGTTCAAAATAAGTCAACAAGAACCTCTGCTTATTGTGCCCACCCAGGGACCCAGACTGACACAGCACCATGATCTCCCGTGGTCCTCGTGCCAGAGAAGAGTAACTCTGGAGGGACTCACAGGTGCAATTCAATCTTCTTTCCATTCTGCTCACATCAGTTCTGCCCACAACTCATTAGCTAGAACTATTCATATGGCTCGTCAACCATAAGGGGAGAGAAAGTACGAACCTAAAGTGGCTGGAAGGGGAGAAAAATGAAAATACTTCATGAATAGCACTGATGACTGCCACACTTACTGAAAGAACAGTTGTTCTTCCTTATTCTGAAGTGAGAGGAGATTATACACACATATGTACACACAAACATGTACACATGTATATATACACACAAACCATTAACTGGAAGCTGTTCTTTTGGTTCAAATCAAGCTTTGGGCAGGGAGAGCTAAATTCATTTACTACAGTGACTTCAGAGCTAAATTCACTTAGGGTGCCAGCCACTGAACATTAAATAGATCACCATGTTTGGTTGCCAAAAAAATGATCAAATAATCCTTAAATAAATTTCAGTGTCCCCGTTACTCTCACCTCCAACCAACAATAGACAAACCGATATTCATTTGGAATGATTCATCTATGAAGAGGAACTAAAAAATTCTTTTTGTTGATCCAGTTTTGAAAAGATACTTGCTTTAGTCCTCAGCAGACAAAGGTTTGATATTTTTATGAAATGTGAATGATTTTGGCTCTGAATACAGGTGAGCACAATACTTTGGTTTGATGAAGGAAATCCAAAAACAATTTTCAAAGCAATATTCACGGTGGCCCCTTTTTCCTACCACAAATTCTCCGAACCAATAATAGGCTCACACCCTCAACAGAGATAGGCACCATTATATCTTGATGCACTAAATCCCCATAATGTGCTCTCTAGATAAAGAAAATGAAATTACTTGTAAAGTGCTTTGAGGCAAAAACTATTAACTTAACTTATTTTCCTATTATGTCCAAATGAATAGAAAAAAATTACTCTGAATTTCCAATGCCAGACAACATTCTGCAAAATACTTGAAGCAAAAAGAAGGTACAACATAAATAGGGAGGATTCAACCTAAAACCTACAAAAAATTTAAAAAACAAACCCAAGGAATCTTTCTGTGTGATTTTTTTTTCAGTAACAATTATAGCTACAGCATCTCAGTTCAATTAAAAGAGACATCCGAGCAGACCCTATCTCAGTCGAAACAGCAGGACACCAGCAAATGTGTTGGTCTAATTCAAGAGAAGATGAAGATAACAGCAATGGGGGTAAATTTAAGGCACATCTAATGCAGGAACTAGTTTTAAAATCCATAGACCATGTAACATATTTGAAATCCCTGTATCTATTTTTCCCCCTTGGTTATTCTGTACTCTCCTATTTTTGTTTTAATGTTTATTTCAGGAACCTATATGCAACTTAAAATCTCACCCTCTAAAGCCATAATTCAGTAGTGTTAATTCCTCCCCTACAGAAACTGTGTTCTCTTGTTTTGTGATTAAATTCTAGCAATATACATATTCTCAATCTTTTCTAGTTTACCTTTTCTTTGATGTTTGCTTATTATTTCAACCAGATAAAACGTCTAAACACATCAGTCCCAGCATCTTATGTTTATAAAGAATATATATTACGGTATATGGACGAGAGTCTTAGAATTTTACAGGATGGTGTGATTTGGGACAACAGTGTGATGCTAATGTCTTTAGCAGCCAAGGAGGAGGGCAAGCATTTTGTAAGCACTTTGGTGCATCATATACTCTATACCCTGAACCCCTCAAAGCAGCCTCATGACAAAGGTGCCTTACCCTCATTTTATTAAAAAGCCAGTGAGATTAAGCATTGCAATGAAGTTTGCAAAGCTAGTAAATAGTTAAGGTATAATTAATACTCAATTTGATGGGATCTCAAATCCTACGCAATGTTTAGAAGTCATATAACACATCTCATTCACTTAAAAGGATATTAAAACTTTAGGTTGCAAGATTTCACTGATCTATACCATGCTACAATAAGTGACGAAACTAAATTCACAAAGGCCATAGTCACAGATGGGGCAGGTTTGAGGACTTATTTATAATATGCCAATGTTATCCACATATAAAAGGAGGAGGAGCTGCTGGTGGAGGAAGAAGAAGGGAAAGAGGAGGAGGAGAGACCACACATAATCTGGCTTTTTTTTGAGCACTTGGGAGACAGCATAGCACAAAGATTTAACAGGCTGGGCCTGGAGCAAGGCCACCCAGGCTCAGGTCCCGCATCTACCACCCACCAGCTGTATCACCTTAATCAAGTCACCCTTTTGTGTTCTATTTTGCTTATTAGCCATTATTTTTGACAGTCACTGTTCTGTGCACTTGACATTGTTATCTTATTTAATATTAAAAGAGAAAAAACTAGGGGTCCATGGGTGGTTCAGTGGTAGAATGCTCACTTTTCATGTGGGAGACCATGCACTCCCCCCACCAAAAAAGAGAAATAACTATAAGTATATTCTACAGTGCTTCTATTTTGTACCACCCTCTAATCCTACTTTATTTTTTGCATATATTTTCATCTGTAAAGAACCTCCTAACATTTGACCTACCAAGATTCACAATATATAACCTAATACTGAGACTATAGAGAAACATAATTTGGGGTCTTGGTTATACAGAAATTGCTGCACATAAAATTAGTTTAGATATTAGACATGTACTGTCTTGGGACAGTTACTGTTGGCATAAAACATAATTTAAGCCTTATATAATTTTTGTTCTTCTATTTTTATTCCCCTTTCTAGTTGCCTGTCTACTAGACAGATAATGTCCTGAGCCGAGACTGGAGCTGGATGGAGAAGGAACTTTCTCCTTGGGCACCACAAAGCAGAGCCAACTATGGACCATCCAATGAACTTCAAAGTTTGGATTCTCTGATCTTTTCCCCACAGCTGGTTTGGGACACCTCCCTGAGACAGAACAAAATGGCCCTGTACATATTCCCTATTTAAAATAGCCCATGATGATACTGCCTCTCTCTATTTTATTCTCAACCTTTGGCCAAAGAGGAGATAAATGCATTAAAATTGAAACCTGTGAAGTCTTACAATCACTATTTGCCCACAGTTGAACTTCAAATAGTCATTTAAACTACTTGAGTAACTCAACAAGAGAACAAGAAAATCAATACCAAGAAAAAATAATACAATACGATAGTATTCCCCAAATAAATTAGAAATTAAAGCAAAAACTATAAAACCTACTATACAGTCTGAAGTTTAAAAATGAGAGTAAAAAAGGAAAAGTTTAAGCAGGGTATTTAAAGAACAGATCTTTAATCAAAGACTAAATGCCCTCTTCAAAATTCCTTTTTCTATCTCTAAAAGAAAAGTAAAAGCAAGAAGTATAAATATCAGTAAGCAAACCCATCACCCATGGAATTCTCCCAATAATGATCAGCTTCAAACTACCACAGGTGAAAGCTTAATCCTAATAACTAATACAGCACTCATCATATAGTAAGAACTCAAAATGTCTGTTGAATGAATCAATGAATGAATGAATGATTTAGGAATGAGCAAGACATTTAAATAATCTCCTAACGAGTCACCATGCCTCTAATCTTTTCCTTTTCTCACATTTCAACATTCTCATTTCTGACACCCAAACTCTATAATCTGATGCTTAAGGCTCTCAAAAATATCTCCAACTCTTATTCCCAGGCTTACTTTCCATAATATCTTTGCAAAATCCCTTTTTTCCAGGGTGGGCCACGGTGGCTCAGCAGGCAAGAATGCTTGCCTGCCATGCCCAAGGACCCGGGTTCGATTCCCGGTGCCTGCCCATGTTAAAAAAAAAAAAAATCCCTCTTTTCCAATCTATGGATTAAACACTGCCTCCTAAATACTCTTTGCTTTCTTACTTCTCTGCTTTTGATCTAGTTGTTCTACTGACACAGAATCTCATCCCTCCCTCCCACCCCTTTGCCTTTTCAAGTTGTACTCATTTCTTCTGCTACCCTAACTTATGAATGACTCATGTGTCCTCCAGGCACCTCTGGCAATTAATGCTTAAGCAAGTCATATAGCCACAAATTATGTAATAACTGTTCCTCTTCTCTGGAAAGTAAAGTAAGTTTTTCACTCAATTCTCCCTCTCTCTCCCCTCCTACTCTTCTTCTCCAACTCCTCTCCTCCCCCATTCTACTCTTTCTCCTCATACACATACATACACACACACATGTAAATATATACCCATATGTCTCATTTTACCATGTCTGTGTGTCCAACGATGCTGCGCTCCAGGGATTCCTATTTCCATAAAATACAATGTTAATAGTGCCTTTTAGAATTGGGCTAAAGAACTAACTGCACAGTTCTAAGAGCATTACACAGTTCTAAATTGCAATATTTACAGTTTTCGACAGGAGTGGCACCTCTGGAGCACAACTCATAGGGAATTCCAATTACTTGATTTTCCTATTTTATGTAACCCTTCAACCAAAGAGCAATTTTATGCACTAAAATGTAAATCTGAGAAATTTTATGATCATCCTTTTCTTGAACTCCTTTTGTCACCATTTCTTTAGCCAATGGGATCCATCACTTTAACACCCTCTTTCCAAAATTTCAACTCCTTTGCCCTTTCACTAGACCTAACCATGAATCAATTTACTTAACTACATTGTTTGCAAAACAGTCCCTTTTAGTTTACATCTCTAGCCCCCTAAGTGAAGGTATTTTCTCAGGGTCCCAACATTAGCCCTATTATTTACTTACTTCCCATATCTTCATTAGGTGAATTCATCTCTACTGACAACTTCTATTATTTACACAGTGATCCTCCAATCTCATCCCAATGATATCTCTATCTCCCATCCTTCTTAAGTTCTAGGTCTGCATACATACTTATCTTGATTTTTCTTAACTACCTGGGTGTCCAACAGGCCCATCAATCATATGCCCAAATGGAACTATCTTATTACTCCTGACTGCTCAAAATCTCTAGTTTTCCTGTTTTCTAATCCTACTCAAAGCTAGAATCATGATTGCCTTTCTTCCTTTCTCTCTACTTTCCACGGCAAGTGGGTGACCAAATCCTATCCATTCTATCTTCAAAATATTTCTGAAATCTATACTTTCACTTCTAGCTCATTATAACCATAGAATCCCCATTCCATATCATCTGGATACTTGCAGTAATTTCTTCTGAGTCCCCTAGGTCCAACTTTGCTTGTATCTAATCTATCTTTCCCACTTCTGCCACGATCATGTCACTTCACTTACATAAAATCCTTCAATGGCTCCTATGGTTTTCAGAATAAATGGCATATGAAACTCTTCATATCACAAGCACTTTTTTCATAAGAAATAATGATAAAGTGCTCTACTGCACCATTTCCAAGGCCCAGGCTGCAAATACTCCTTAATTGTCCAACTATGGTAAGTGCTAGCTCTTCGAACTGAAGGGAGGCATTGCCACTCGGAGTGAAATTCAGAGCAGGCCAAATGCCACCTCTTAACCAGCAGAAGAAAACTATACTCCTCCAAGTTCTGAGGCTGCTTCACAATGCTGAGGCCAAACTTAAGTTCCAAATATAAGTCCTGCAAGGTTTCATGGGACTAGAGTTTCCCAAGCAAAGGGTGTTTACTTAATACGATATAAGGCCAGCTTACTAAAGTAAGCATCATTGTTTGCATGAACACCTCCAGGAACAAAAGAAACGATACTGATAAAGAAGCGTTGCTTGGCGTTCCACTCACTGTGGACAGCTATGGTGCCGCAAAGCCTGTGACACTGGTGTGCGGTGGGAGGGGCACTGGTAGTGTTTGGCTCCAGTGTGGACAGGAACTTTCCCAATACCATACGTTGATGCAAGAACTATGTAGAAGTCACAGGTTCTTCCAAACCCCAAAATTGTAAACAGCAGGAAAATGAGCAACATTTGTATGTAACTGGGGACATAAGCTTCCTAAGCAAGCACGGATTTACCTTCTGAATTCTGGGGTCACTTCTTATTTTTACTTCACCTGCCTCAGAAATCAGTATTAATGTGTCATCCAGAATGCTTAACTAACCTTTATATTATAGATAGAAACATCATATCCTCAGAAGATGGTAAATGGTATCATGGAAAAAAAATAATGAGACATACCAAACCTTGCTGTTAAATTTGTATCTACTATTACAGCTCACAAAAATAATAAACAAACACTTTTACAGAAATTCTTATGTCTGCATGGAAAAAATTACATAGTTTTTTTTAAAGTTTTAAAGGAAAACATTAGTGTTTTCCTTGAGGAATGCATATTAACTAAAATTATATGCGGTGCTTCTGAGACAATATAATGTTGTTCCAAACAACCACTTATTTTTCAAATATTTCGGATGGATTAGCTATACCAGTGTGTTTTACTTCAGCATGCTCATGAAAAACAATCTATTTTTCCTTACTTCCAAATGTAGTATTTTCATTAAAATTAGTCTTCACTGGAAACAGAATATATATTAACATAAAAGCAAGATGAAATGATATTAGATCTATACATTCATACCTTAACGATATGGCTTAAGGAAATTTATTTTTGAAACTACGGTATCTGACTGGGTCTTAGTATTAGCCAAAATATTTTCATTGAGAAATCATATGACTTAGCACATTATCATTTGAAATTGGATGCTATAAGTTATTTTGTATTATTTTCCATGCTAGTTACATTTTTAATAGAGAATTACCACAGTTGTCAAAAATATTTAGTATTTTTACTTATTGAAATTAAAACTGGAAATAATATTGTTGCTTCTGAATGCCTCTGGATGCTTTTAAAAGATGGAGTATGTGGGACATTTTAGGAACACAGGTAAGGAATATATATTAAACGTCACGCAGCATCTATTTAAAGATGACAGCTAGAACGTATTTAGTTGGTTTTTACTTAATTATACCCTTCAGTAAGTTATTTCAAAACTAAATTTACCCCATCGTCTTTTTTATACTGCTAAAAAAATTTTAGTGGTACTTTATTTGTAAAATATTTGGTCCTGATAAGCTTTAGATAAATTATACATTGCCCTTTCTTTCTATCTTTACATTCTCTGTTCACTTTATGACCCAATTTTGTCATTTCTCTAAATCACATTATAAATCAGAAAACACTCATATACTAAAATTAACTGTTCCATTTCAACTGGCTCAATCTTTGGGGGCAGCCAAGGCTTCAGCTGGTTCAAGCAAACTCTGGTCAGGAATTGTACTCATGTGAGCATTCTACAGATGCAAACACCAAGAAGCCTGTTATTCAAAATGTTAGGTAGAAGCCAAAAGGTTTGTGTTGAAGAAAAAAAAAGTTTAAGACTTCTCAGGGTTTAATGAGCATGAACATAACAATGATACATCTCATGCTTTTGGTTGAGAGTCATGGAATAATTGATGAGTAGACACGTGAGTTCGGGCTGCCCATTAAATGAATAGGTAAATGGTAACATTTAAATTTATGTGAACAATGGGTATCCCTGGAAAAAATGTGTCAATGGTTTGTACCTGTTAGTCCTATCACAAAAATCCCTGGCTCTTAATAATGCCGGTATTTATACTTTAATTAAATACCCTACACTAATTTCATAAAGAGATAAAACTTCCCCAAGTTCTATCTGGGCCTCAGTAGAGTTTTCAAACCTTTTATTGTTTTACTGTGATCCACAATAATATCAGTATACACTTGTATGTATATAAATATAATACATATATAATACGCACATATATTTTTATATAATACATACGTATTAACGTGTACATGGATAACACACACACCACACACAAAGTTTCACAAAACAATACTTTTCCTAACAACATGAAATATATTCTGTTCAACTCTATTTTATTTAAGAAATAAATGCTTGTTTGTTTTTTCTTTTTTTCCTAATCCATTTGCAAGCCACTTCATGGCTGGATGTTGAGTATTAGCTACGTTGTCCAAAACATTTCTGTCTACAATATCCTTTTTTCTCTTAGCAGCCATGGCGGGTTGAATGGTGACCCACCCCCATCCCAGCAAAAGATACTTCCATGTCCTGGTCCCCAGAATCTGTGAAAGTGACCTTACATGGAAAAAGGGGTCTCTGTGGATGCGATGGAGTTAAGGAATTTGGAAATGAGATTATCCTTGAGTAACCGGGCTGAGGACCTCCATCCAATGGCAGGTGTCCTTACATAAGGCCCAGGGAGAAGAAGAAGCCTATGTAAAGACAAAGGCAGAGACTGAAGTTCTGCAGCCCCGAGCCAAGAGACACCTGGAGCCACCAGAAGTGGGAAGAGTCCAGGATGCGTCTTCCTTAGCACCTTCAGGGGAAGCCTGGCTTTGCTGATACATTGATTTTGAACTTCTGGCCTCCAGAACTGGAGAGAATAAATTCATGTGGCTTTAAGCCACCAAGTTTTTGGTAATTTTTTGCCAAGCCCTAGAAAATTAATAAAACATATCATGGTTCTTAAAGTACACATGAGGTTAGGAGAACCATAATTTTCTCTCTCACACACACACTGAATCTAAGTTGGAGGAGACTCCGTTGGGGTACTGTTCACAGCTGAACTTTTCACAAGATTTACACAAGATTGCAAAGCGTATTGTTTTGCTAATTCATTTATAAGAAAAAGATTTTGGTTTTAAGAGTGTAATTAAGTTACAGATGGGTGCATACAGATAAAATATGTGAACTTCCAATTGGGAAATACGGTATCCATCAAGGGAAAAGTTGCATTACTTATTACACCATTGGCACCTCAAAAATTAATAAGAAATTACATGACCTAATGGGTTTTCAAGAAAAAGGAGAAATCATTTGTTGGTAGAGATAAGTTAATGTTGTAATTTCCTATCTTATTCTATTCTGGGGGTGGGGAGGTATGTTTAAAGGAGCCAAGCTTGTTGTATAAATCAAAGGTTTTGACACGCGTGTTTCTTGGTCTATTAACACCAGATAATGAAATGGAGGGGATATTTAAAGGAAGACCATGGGGCATTCTGTGTACTGGTTTTACAGATTGGTTGTTCTCCAAAACAAGCAGTAAAGATGGCTGTGACCTTGAGGCAAAAAATAAGGAATGGATAATAAAGAACTACTCCATCACACTGAGAATAAATTTAATAGTATTTCTGAAATCAAAACTTAATTTTCATACTATCAAATTTCAAAATCAAGATTTAAGTTCTAAAATTTCATGGATCGAAATTCCAATGTACATTTCTACGTATATAATTATGCAAATCAGGTAAAAATGACATCTTTTTTAATAGCTAAATTCTGTACACAGGAAAATCGGCCATAATGCATACAGCTTTGAGGCATATATGTATGTGCATATTTATGCCCCTGCACATATATATGCAACATGAGATAAAGGAAATCATTATGGTAAAAAAAAACATTATTATATAAAACATGCATTATTCCACGCTACTGGTTTATTCATACAAAAATATAACTTTCTATTATATGTTATTTATGGAACAAAATTCACTTTGTGTTCTTGAGGAAGGAGGAATGGAAACAAAAGGAAAAAAAGAAATAAAAAGGAAAATATTTTTAATTAGATCTTTTACAATGACAAATTATTCTCTATACAGAATAGCATCTGGCACATAAAAGGTACTTAGTAAATATATGTTAAGTGAATAAATTATAACTCATCTAATATTTTCCTCATAGCCTCAAAAAGCAAATTCACTAAAGATAAATATGGGTGATTAAAAATAACCTTTATGGAATTAACTAATAGAAGTGTCTGGGGACACTTCTTCATTCTCACCTCTTCCTTGGTCTTTTTTGATATCACTCGGAGCCAGTCTCCAATCATGCTGAGCACAGCAGCAAAGTAAGCAAGTCCTACCAGGATCCAAAACCACACTACAGGCTTATAGAAGTCTAGATATTCAATATCTGATCCACCTGTGAGAGAAAAACAAAGTAGAACAAAATAACTACCTGTTCATATAAAGTAAACAATATAGATACTTGCTAAATTCATCAGTTGAATTTTGACTTGTAAAATATAGATATCCAATATTCTCATCAATTGATCCATGTTATTTTCTTCATATGGAATTCCTCATTTATACTCATATAATTCATCTATTTTTCAAGAATCAATTACAAAATCCTTCCTTGATGAAACCTTTCATTTTTTTTCTCCAGGTCATAATGATTTTTCCTTACTCTGTGTTTCTTTTTCATTGTTTAAATTCTATTTTGAGAACTCTAGCACTTGTGTGTTCTTTTAATTCTACTGTAACATGGTGAACAGAGCTCACATATTTTTGGTATGTGGGCCAGTTTGAAAGGATGTGTGTACCCGAGAAAAGCCATGTTTTAATCCTAATTCCATTTTGTAAAGGCAGATGCTTCTTCTAATCCCTATTCAGTACTGTATGTTTGAAACTGTAATTAGATGATCTCCCTGGAGATGTGACTCAATCAAGAGTGGTTGTTAAGCTGGATTAGGTAGAGATGTGTTTCCACCCACTCGGGTGGGTCTTGATTAGTTTACTGGAATCCTATAGAAGAGGAAACATTTTGGAGAATGTGGGAAATTCTGAGAAAGCAGAACGACATAGCTACAAGAAGCAGAGAGTCCACCAGCCAGTGACCTTTGAAGATGAAAAAAGGAAAATGCCTCCCAGAGAGTTTCATGAAACAGAAATCCAGGAGAGAAAGCTAGCAGATGACACTGTGTTCACCACATGCCCTTCCAGCTGAGAGAGAAACCCTGACTGTGTTTGCCATGTGCATTTCCACTAAGAGAGAAACCCTGAACTTCATCAGCCTTCTTGAATCAAAGTATCTTTCACTAAGAGAGAAACCCTGAATTTCATCATCCTTCTTGAATCAAAGTATCTTTCCCTGGATGCCTTGATTGGACATTTCTATAGACTTGCTTTAATTGGGACATTTCCATGGCCTAAAAACTGTTAACTCACAACTTATTAAACTTCCCTTTTTAAAAGCTGTTCTGTTTCTGGTATATTGCATTCCAAAAGCTAGCAAACTAGAACACATGGAATGTGATTATATAATATATATCAATAAAATTGCATTAAAATAAAAAATAAAAACTAGTTGTCTTTAGAGATTCAAAGAACAGTATGCATTTAAATTTACTATATATATTTTATTATCAACAAATACATGCTAACTAATCAATTAGTTACCAAAGTGGGCAACTTTAGAGATGGTTCATATTTTAAAGTCATCAATACAATGAATTGATAGATGCCAGAGATAATGAATTAGACAAACAGTAATTAGTAGGTGATGCCTGCCATTCTTCTCTGACTTTTCAGAGGAATTCGCATATTGGAAATTAAATCTCTAGCTCTTAAGAAAACATTGGCAAAGGAGCTCTGTTTCTTTACTCTAATCCCTGAAGTACTTCTACATACATTTGGTATATTAATGGCACCTATGGGAATGTGAATATGTTTCAGCACATCCTTCCTGCAGCCCATGGTAAAGGGGTACATACTAAGCCCCAAGCATGGAAACAATTACTTGTTTCCACAGAAGAGGGAAGCAAGTTGCTCTCTTGAGGAATTCACAATTTAGCCTGGGACCTTCATATACATAATTAATCATAATTGGGGCATACTGAGGATAGTGTGAGAGAATAAAATAGTGCTCTGAGCAGACATGGAAGAAATGGTTTTTACACATAGAAAGGGGATGATGGAAGCTTTCTAAGAGAAGGTGGGTCTTAAATTATCAAGATCAAAATGTGGAATATTTCAGGATATGAAAATATATGTATATTTAAAGGACTTTCAGGAGCAGCTAAATCTACATATGAACAGGGGCCAGGGCACAGAAGGGCAGAAAAGAGGAATTTAGAAAAAAGCAGGTTTTTATCAACTGTAAAGATGTGATCCTAAAGCAATGGGGAAGTAGGTAAACGTCTATTATTTGCATTTTACTATATGGGCAAAAATATCTAGTGGCAGGGAACGATTGACAGGGAAACCAATATTATTATGAACTAGCTAAAAAATTATTGGGTCCCAGGGAAGACATGGAAAGACAAGACATTTCAGAGACAAAACCATTAGGTACTGATGATTAATTAATTGCTGTGATAAGTGAAAGGAAGGGTACTATGATGGGCCCAGAAACCCTCATTTAGGAAATGATGTTAATAACTGAATTGAAAATATAGGGGGAAGGAACAATGACTTAAAAAATAAAAAAGGAATTCAAACTGGGGCATGATAGACTCAAAGTGTTTGAGGTACAAACAGGTGGAGATTCCCAACAGGACCCTTAAATACAGATCTAATTCTTAAAAAGGCAGAGCAGGAGACATTAATTTTAGTGTCAACATACAGACTGGGGGTAAACAAAGATCAAGATATATTTGATTCGTAAAAATTCTATCTATACATTGAGAACAGCAGCTAATAAACAGCAAGTATACTTTTCTTTTTCATGTATACTTTTAAAATCAAATATAAAATATTGAGTATAATATTACCTATGTAAATTAGACTTCCACTGAGTTACCTACAATGATATTTCCAAATATTAAAGGTTCAGAGAAAATAGAAAACTTTTTTCCATCAAGTAAATAATGTGGATAGACGCAAATTCAACTTTCTTTTGAGACAAGTAATTTTAAGAATATAGTTTGCAAAGTAAATAATATTACCTTAAAAATAATGTAAAAAAAAAGTTTACCTTGTCCAACATTTGAAAAAATCATTTCTGGGAAATTATGGAAGCAAAATGCATCTCGTGATTGTTCCGACTTGGCCCATGTAAATACAGCTCTGCAAATTCACAGAACTGACTTAAGAAATGTGTGTGGACGCCTGTTATATGATAGGCTCACTGGCAAATTCCATTTTTCAAATGTTTCCATTTCAATGAAACCAAAATGACATTTTTTCCAAGCACTTTCTCTTTCAAAACCAGCAAATCTTCATCCAAATAGTTGTGAGTCACATAACACAAAAGTTTACCAAGATACTGATTTTTAGAAGAGTTAGTTCCCGCTCCAGATTGACTTTTTATGTCCTTTTCTCTTATAAACAGGATGTCACAGTTTGAAAGGAATAAATTAGTTCAATCACTAAAAGCTCTTATATTTGGGTAAAATGTTTAACCTCCAAATTCTCGTGGATTCTAATCCCAGGAAAAACATATTTTCCTATTCTTAACTGCAACTCTTAAGACGAAATACCAGCAGTCGAATGATCTGAAAGCTAATACATACAAGTATTATCAAACAACTCACAAATCCTATTCATCTTTTAAAATCTAGGATTTATGAATTAATTTCCACATTAGTTAACACTTGATCCAAGAGTCTTACCAAATTAAAATGCCTGGAATGTTAGAATAACTTGCTAAATTTGTCTTTTAATATGACTGTTATAAGCATTGATTTTAGTATAGGCACATTCAAGGGAAATATCTCCGTCCTGGATTGGCTCCTACACATCTTCCACCCATCCCCACTCCACCACTCCATCTTTTTTTCTTTCCACGGACTCCAGAAGCGCAGCCTGTAGGATGCTACAACCCACTCTCCCCTTCTGGGTTTCTCACCAACTTGGCAGGAATCGTCTCCCCTCTGCTTTTTTTCTTTGTCACCACTGAAAATGTGCACACAAGTCCTTGCCATTTTAAGAGATTTCTGGCTAAACATTATAGGAAAGCAGACAGATGGTAATAAAAATAGCAAAGAGGAGTGGAGGCACAAAGGTTTCAGGAATCTTACAAACTCTTCCAAGTAGTTAAAATAATTCTAATCTTCCTCTTTTTCTAATATGATGTGCGATAGGCTCTTTCAGATGATGCCATCTCTCTTTGGACCATTTCTGAGGCTTGAGTGGGGAAATCAGCCAGCCTAATCCAATTTAGCAAATGAAACTCCAAAACCTGTAGCTCAGGAAATGTCCAGGCCGGCACTGTTTCTAGGAACCCATTCTCTTCTCAAATGGTTTCCTAAAATGTTTGCTGGGACCAATTCTTTCCCTCTCTGGCCCCAAAGTGTCTTCCATAGGGTGTCACAGGCAAAATCATTCCATCCTAAAGCCCTGGGGGGTCGGTGTTGAGGGGAGCTGTAGCCCCACTCATCACATTTGCACTGATTTTCTTCTTTGTTTTTGTTTTTGCTGCAGGGTCCAGGAATTGAAGCCGGGTCCCTCGCATGGCAGAACAGAATTCTACCACTGAGCTACCCTTACAGCGCCCCAGGTTTCCAGTGATTCTGGTCAGGGGGGATTAGTGAGACCATATGACCACAGATTATACCATACTCTCCAGCTGCCTTTAGCAGTAATAAAACTGATAATGTATCATCACTCGCACAGTTTGTTCAAAATTCAAGAGTAAAAAGACTTTTTTATTGGCACCCTGATACCCCAGTGGGAAGTCTCCCCACTTTAAAAAAGAGAAATCATCGTTTGAGTAGGTTAAAAACAATGTAAGGTTGCACAGAAAAGCAGGCAGCAGAGCTAGAATGCAAACCCAGGCCTGTCTGACTCCAAAGCACAGGCTGTTTTTACTGAACCAGTCTGCCCACGTCACTGTCATCTAGTTACTGTTCTTCTCATCGTTTATCCTCCAGGCTATTTTGCCCATACTGTACGGCATATACTTAGCCTAAGCTGGGGATACTAAGTCAACCAAGGCGTGCCTCAGCCTCAAGGGTACTTAGAAAGCCTGTGGCTCTGAAAACAAGCACTACTGTGCCAGGAGCACCCCTACTCCACCTCTTCACTCCAGCTGTTCCCAGTAGCTGGCCCTCTTCCTGCCCTAAGAACCTGAGTATATGACGGCCCTCTTCTCTTGAATTTAATTTTCTTTGTGTTGTTTCTGGCACAATGTTTATAAAGGAAAAATGCACAGATCCTGAGTTATAATCTAGCCCTTCTACACTACAGTTTTCAAATCCACGCATCTCCCTTGGTTTTTTATCATGATGTATGTATTATAGAATATAGACACAGACACATGACTTTTTTCTAAAGAAAAGGGGATCATTTCTTCACATTGCTCTATAAGTATTTTGCTGTAGATCTCAAATATTGATTTCAATATTATTTTGGTTGTTTGACTATTTTTACTAAGCAGAGACCTCCTACCCTCGGATGAAGGGGGAAAAAAAACCCTTATTTTCTGTTTTAGTACATTTTATTTTATAATAGTAATATAACTGAAATAGTTGTTTTTCGAGTGCTTCAAAAATTGAGAGGCTCTTTCACTGATGTTGTAAATGTTTTTCTTTTCCCAAATGGAAATACAATTTCAATCTGAAATGACAGTTCCCCGACCAACTCAAACTTCTCCTAAGCCACTGAGCCCTCTGGCATAATTGCAGAACTCTTAGGCAGTATCAGGCACTGTTTTCTAGAGGGTCTGCTCGAGACCCTCTACTAGAATAAACTGTTTTGAACAAAAAAATTGCCAAGGTGTTTAAAAAGATTTATGAGTATTCATAATAGAATTTCAGTAACACAAACTCTAAACACTCCCCTGAATGAGTCATGTTTTCAGCTACAAAGGAAAGCCATAATTTGGTTCTGAGTGCATTTCCAATAATGACTTTTAAAACATAATTCCAAGAAAACTTAATTCTTAACATGAAATATGAAACATATAAACAGGTTTTTTTCCAAATCAAAAAGGTTATGACAAATTATTATAGAACTACAAAAAATTTTAAAAAACTTTAACAAAAGTAAATGTACTAGATGAAGAGGTGTTTCACCTGGGAAAGTCCCAAATTGCATTTTCTATAGAGGGAACATAAGGCACTAAGCATGAAGCCTGATTAACCCAGGAAGCATTCAACAATTACATATGAAAAAGGAAATAAAAGAAAACTTCTTTACTCATCCAAATATACTAAATTCCACTGATCAAAGTTGAAGAAAATAAATTTGGATACCTGATTAAATTTATACTGTATGAAAAATCTGTTTCCTTAATATCAACCATAAGGATTTCTTAGAACAACTGAATTTGGGGCTGAAATTTTTGGTATTTATTAGAATACTAGGTAACTTGAGGATACTGCTTTGTGAAACTATAAATTTGCATCTGGCTTTTGCTCATTCATATTACCTCTTGTGAACTAGGCTGTTTTATGGAAAGGAGTTTTTTAAGGACTTCTCTGAGCAGCTTCAAAACAACCTGTACAAATGTGTTGCTTGGTTTGATGATCCACTTTAACCATAACAGCATATATTAAAGGAGTTGCTCACTTTGGAAAGGTATTTTTAATTATGCTAAATTAGGTAATTGTTTTGTTTTCCTCCAACTTTAAGAATCACTATTTTTTTGTTTGGTTGGCTTTTTGTTTTTTAAAGCCATAGACATAGAAGACAAGTTGTAAAAACAAGCTTGTGTAAATATGAGATGATCTTTCAAACGTTTCCATATAATTAACAATAATTGTTCCTTAGATTTTAATGAAGAAGGGCAAATTTAGCTCTCAGTCTTTAAGGCAAGCATGATTTAACAACTTATCCTGGATTTCTCTTCAAATGGAAAATAAAATGACAATTAAGAAACAGAACATAGAAAATCAACAGTTAATTCCTAAATATAATATTGCTATTAACTTTAATTTACCTGTACAAATTTGAAGACAAATTATTTACAGGAGATGTTAAAATCAAATAAATGACAATTTGCTAAATAAGTTCCTTTTAAAGGTGTTGCTCTGTAGGAATCACTCTTAGCAATAGAAGTATGTTTATTCATATGAAAATTAAAGTGTTGGGCCAGGCTTTGTGACCTCTCAGGTCTTTTTAGCCCTAGAACATTAAGAGTTAGTGAAAGGACAAAAAGGGGCATCAGGAGGAAGGTGAAGGAAGAAGCTGCTATCATCTCTAAAGTAACCAACCAACCACTAAAGCATGCTTGTGTGTAAATCTAAATAAAAAATTAAAATTCGCCAGGAGACGTCTTCCCGGGGAAAAATTACTAAATGCTGAATTCCTATGTTCAGAAACATGAACAGGAAAACCTGGACACTGTGCCTATTTGCTGGACCAGTGGTCTCTAAATGTTTTTGATTCAACATCACCAACCGTTAAAAAGTTTTACACACGCAAATCTAAATATATATTGATTTAGGGATTAGAAATGCAGTATATTCAAATGTATTTTATCGAGAACATTATGGAACATAAAAAACAATAAATGAGATTTTAAAATACATAGAAATAGGAGCTCTCATATTTTCTACTCATACCTGATTGGACTTGCTTGCTCATTCGGACCCTAAACCACCACATTATCTCTTTGTTGCTTCTGAGATGCTCCTTATAGCTATGCCAACTTTAAGAAATGTATATATATATTGCAACCTGTTTCCCAAAGATTTCTAAGTAACTTTGTAATTTTTTTCCTTTAAAACACCATGGTTTAAAGAATATATTTCAAATTGTCTCCAAAGAAGTAGACTGCAATTATTTTACTGTGTTGTACCCTAATCCTATTCAGAATAGGTTTTGCAGGCTTGAGGAGGGCAGATAGTGAGTGAGGATAACTGGAGGTACATCTTTTGTTTTCTTTTGAGATTTATGGCCCAATAGAAAGATGAGAAAGCTCAAGTTAGAGCAATGCCTCTTGTTCTCCTCTGGTGAAAAAAACTCCCAAGGAAGTGAGAATACAGTCTATAGTTACATCTTATAGCAAGAAGGAAGGTTCTAAAAAAATTAAATAGCTGATACTTCCCAGGTGGGGTGTTTGCCTTAGTTCAATGGTTACCTTATATTTATAGTCACAAGACACCCAGAAACAAAGGCTGATTTTGTGTACTCAACTGTACTTTTTGAGGCAATTCTTTTCCAAATTAAAAAAGAAAAATTCACAACTTCTGCTTTTCCAAAGAATCCTACAAATAGCAGACATTTCCTACCCAGTCTTTGCCACATCTGCCACCTTGCCCACATCCTCACTCCAAAAACACAATCTGGGTGTGATTAAACCTCGCGTTTAAAGGTGAAATACACCTTATTGGGAACAGGGTTCTAAGGTTCCACAAAAACTAAAATAGCCACAAAATGCATAAATAAAGAGATAGAGATAAATAAACAAAAGTTGTACCAGCCTGCCCCTTCTCTAATTTAGTTCTTTTGAGCATTTTTCACATTAATCATATCACCTTCTTTGCTAATTATTATCAAGACATATTTTTGCCATTTCTTGGTTATTTCTTCTGTAAATTAAAAAATAAAGCAATGAATTTAAAGAGGGGTACAGTACAAAATTCTAATAGCAAACCTGCTCTTTAGTAGATAAAACTCAATGCCACGCAAGGGTCATTTTGTTACCCTTTTCCCCCTGCAACATGGCACCAGGACTCTCAATTTAAAAGACATCTCTGAATTTCTCTCCTTGAGCAGGACAGTATGGCTTCTTAAAGCCAGTTTCAGAGTTCTGATCTCCTAAGTAAAGTTTAATTTTTTTCATCAGCTACAAAACCATGAAGTAAAAATATTGTTCTTCTGTAATTCTAAGCCAGTTTATACTGTGGTCACAAATACGAAGTTATTTTAGGATTCCACCTACATTGTTTTATTTATAAATTCTGGTTTTTTCAGAGAACTTCCGATGATGAGGGACCATGGACTGAGCTGACACAATCTGTCAATTGTTGAAATAACACATTCAATATGAGGCTGTAGGCCTGAAAATGTAAGACTTGTCTCATGAGATCTATATTGTCCATAAAGTTGCTATAAAACCTTGTTGATGACATTTATGAACTGGTAAAATAGATTAATGCACCACAAGTATGCAGCTCATTCTCATCAGTATCTCTCCTTTCTCCTATATTAACACTCTCTCCCCTTCTACTTAAACCAATTATACATCTTTAATGAGAAGTCGACAAAAGGGATATTTTTTATCCCGTTTTCTTATATGATGACTACAATTGTCTGAAATGCCTCTCGCCATATTTTGCTGATCATAAAATTAAAAGATCTTCAACAAAGTTATATATCTTCCTTTGCCAGGTCTTCCTGTCTGACACAGAGATGGGTTTACAGTATTTTTGACCAAAAGCAAAACTCACTCACGAATACAGCCCCATGTTCAAGGCTATCATATATCACCCACAAGGAGGGCTTGCCAGAACTAGCAAATTAATAGAAACAGAAGAACCATCAGCCCTCTCTGAGACTTTTGTAGAACCATACGTCATATTTTTCTTTCTGAAAATATTTAAGTCAGAATTTTGTGTCAAATAAGACAGAAAGTATAAAATGCTCTTAAAACCAAATTAGGCTGGTGAGTTTACCGTGGAGAGTTTAATAGCACATTTCTACTATAATGTTTAGCATGTTTTCCTAATACTTCAAATTGGGTTTTTTTAAAGTATGATTTAGGTTTCCTGGAGCTAGTCAAAATGATATGTAATGAAGCATTACTGTAATTATCTGTGCCACAGGTATTATAAGTTATTTAAAGTTGGTGTTATGACAATAATAATAACTGGATAATATAATTGAAGAAAAGAGAATTGCAAGGATAGGAACCTAATATCTAATATATAAAACAATGAAGCAAATCACAGTTGAAATGACATTTGCAGAAAAGGAAAAGTCAAAAAATAGGGACAGAAAAATGTAGACACCATAGGTAAGGTCAAAATTACTGTCCTGAGAATTGAAAAACTAGGTAAATATGCTAGAGAAAAAGGTTTCAAGTAGCCTAGTATGTGTCCTGAGGTTTGTAGATATCTGTAACTCCCGCCACGAAAGGGGTGAAACCAAGAGAGCAAGGCTAGGTTAAACCTGATTTCTTGAATCAGTGCAAAAAAAATTCAAGAGGCCAAGAGTTTGTTTCAGAAATTAGGACAGGCATGTAAACTTCTGAACAATCATCAATTTATATGTCTTTCATAGAATGAAATATAAATTTCATCAGCCCCACCCTCTGCTGACCCCCACTGCCATGGAATGCCGGTTTCGTCTTGGCCACTGTACTGCGTTGTAAACCCAAATGAAAAGCCTAAAGTTCATGGCTTAGGACAGCCGTGTCAGTGCCAGAAAAACCTCACCTGCAACATAGTCGCCGAATCCAATGGTTGTTAAAGTGATAACCACAAAATAAATGGCATCCAGGGCGCTCCAGCCTTCTATGTGCTTGAATATGATTGCAGGCAGAGCCACAAAGAGCACACAGCCGAACAGTATAAATATGATTGTTGAGATGATGCGAATCTTTGTCTGACTAACATTCCATTTCTAGGCATGAGAGGAGAGAGAGAAGAGGGGTGCGGGGTGGATTGATTACTGGAGTGCAGACAAAGCTAGCCCATACCCTGTTATCGGCAAATTAGCACATAAGCCTAGTCTTTTATTCCCTTTTATATTTATTTTCCAAGTGTCATTACTTATGGGTAAAACACAATAAACTCAAAACATAATGCTAATAAGGATGCTACTTTACCCTTACATAGCTTTACAACATGTAAAATACTTTCAAAGTGAATTACATTTGCTTTGAGAATATAATTCAGATTTATGTCACTATTTGTTAACCAGAATTATTTTTGAAATATTTCTGTTCTATAGGTATACAACTGATGGCAGGTCAAAAATAACATAGAAATATGTGAAAATAGAGAAAAATGAACCAAGATCTAAAACCAAAGATAACTGATAGAATTGCAAATTTTATGAAGCCTTTTTCCTATTATTAATCAAATTGATTAGGGTATAACATTGATAGATTTAAAGTCTATTCTATATAAAGGATAACCCTAATAGACATAACTCATGACTGATGGAATATAATTACCACAAGCGCATGAGATGTGTCTGTTGTATACACTGATGTACATGCAGCATGAAAAACATTAGCAGGCATACAGTAAGCACTCAAATATGTGTTGAATGAATGAATGAACAATCCAGCATTACCATGTTCATGCCACTAATCTGTCCTCCTGATTAATGTAAGAATAGGATTCTTTTAATATCAATAAAGAAAAGTACAGTACCAAAAAAAGGACAAAACTTATTTGGAATAAGTTTGCCTATTCCACTGTGGTAGTTAGGTTCAGTTGTTAACTTGGCTAGGTGAAGGTATCTAGTTCTACTGCTGTGGACATGAGCCAATGGTGTTTGAACCTCATCTGTTGCTGATTACATCTGCAGTTGGCAAGGAGGCGTGCCTGCTGCAATGAATGATGTTTGATTTAATTGGCTGGTGCTTAAATGAGAGAACTCAACATAGCACAGCCCAAGCAGCTCAGCATACCTCATCTCAGCATTCGCAACTCAGCCCAGGCCTTTGGAGATGCAGAAAGGAATCACCCCAGGGAAAGCTGTTGGAACCCAGAGGCCTGGAGAGAAGGCCAGCAGAGATCACCCTGAGCCTTCCCATATAAGAGAGAACCTCAGTTGAACGTTAACTGCCTTTCCTCTGAAGAACTACGCATTAACTAAATAAATCCCTTTATTGAAAGCCAATCCGTCTCTGGTGTGTTGCATTCCAGCAGCTAGCACACTAGAGCATCCACTCTAACAATAAAAATATTTGAGAGCTACCTTTGATCTTGTATCTGAAATATAACCAAATTTTTAAAATTGGAACTATAATTTAAATTGAAAAACCAATGTTCAATTGTTGGATTTCATCAATGGAGCTAAATGTAAAGTCTTTCACTGCATTTTTGTGAAACGAGAAAACATTATAGAATAATAAATAAAATGTATGCATAGTGGTGACGATGGTAGTAACAAATCATATATGGTCCTACCCTCTAACGCAACCATTTTCTTTTCTCATAATTTTCTTAAAGAATATAAGCCTATAATCACGGCATTATTATCACTTAACTTAAAATTCTAAAAAAAATCATTGTTTTATTTTTTCTATTGAATGTAATGTAACCGTGAACACATTCATGCATATTACTTTTGGTTCTACCAATTTACCCTCCTTAGATAAATTTCTATCATCAGCATTACTGAATTAAGTTATATGCTCACTATTATTGTGCTTGCTATATATTATGACCTTTCCAAAAGAGCTATGTAAATTTATAATACCACTGGCAATAAACAAAGGTATCCAAGCAATTTTTTATATAACAAATCATTATCAGCCATTTAATCGTTATGTTAATCTTTAACTTATTACCTCTTACCCTCAGAGGCTGTACCAAAACTCACATTATATAAATTAAAAAATGGAGGCTTGAGTAAAAAAATGACTTGCTTAAGAGAAAACAGCTAGTAGAAGAAATCCACATCCTTGTTGGATTTCTACTTTTTATTCTACACGATTTTTGAGTTTTTCTCATGCACTAATTTATTCATTCAAATAGTATAAGAATAATTATAATACAGTGAGTTATATACTAATAGAGATATGTATAAATTGTTATGGAGATCCCGATAACTGAATGTCCAACTGCACCTGGGGTGACAGAAAACTTATCACATTTTAAAAAATTAAACAATAAGTGAATGTAGTTAAAAGTCTATCATACTCACAATAAATGTATCTTCCACTTTTGCAATTCCTTTTCCAAATATGGTCCCTAGTTGATCTCCAACTCCAGCCAAAAGGAAACCAAAGAGGGGAATTCCTAGTAAGGCATAGATGATACAGAATATTTTTCCCCCTTCTGTGCGTGGTGAGATGTTTCCAAATCCTAAAGACAAAAAAAAAATTTCATCGTTAGAGTATAGATGAGTAATCATTTAAAACATGATTCAGAGATGATTCAAAAATTCCAAAATATTACATATCAATCATAGATTTGTATTACATAACATTTTAATATATTTTAATGGAAAATGCTTGAATATGTAAGCAAATGTTCCAATAATACCAATAGCTAATGTTCCAATTAAACTTCGACAAGATGATGAAAACTGAGGAGGTAACAAATGCAATAAAGTCAATATTTTCCTTAAACTTAGTTCCATCTCTCTATATGGGTAGCCTTGTTGACTATAGAGCTTCCATTACCATTTTGTGAGAAGAGCGCATTTCCTTATTTTAAGAGAATTCAAACACACTTAAATTAAGCATTAAAATTTAGTAGCAGTTTCAAATCTTGTCTTTACTCAAATTTTTACCTAAAAGCAATAAACTCTTAAAAATTAATGAGTGAATTATTTTTAAAGTTCTGAAGATTTTGAAGGTTTGCCAGTTCTGTATAAAGATGTCTACTTGTTATAATTCAACCAGTTCAACTTCATTGACTTTATATTTTATAATTTCAGAAACAATGGGTAGAAGCAAATAGGATTAAAAAAATGGATCCTTTCTAGAAGACATTAAGCCCCTTTTATAATATGTAATCCTTTAATTGCCCTTCATATTAAATTAGTCTGCAATTTTAGTTTTAATTTCTTCTTTTACTCAAGTGTGTGGATAGACATTTTGGCATTAGCTTTTTGTAGTTTTTGAGTTTTATGGCTAGAGTAGTCAACAATTACAGCCTGTATGATTATCACTTTTTGTAATCTATTGAGATTTGTCTTTGTGACCTTATAATTGACAATTCTTTGTATTTGTTTCATGATTGCTCAAAAAGACTACAGATACTCTATTTGTTGAATATTGTCTTAGTATGCCAGGGCTGTTATGACTAAGCCACAAATTGGCTGGCTTAAACAGGAATTTATCATCTCCCAGTTGGAGGCCAGAAGTCCAAAATCAAGGCATCCCCAGGCCATGCTTTCTCCAGGAGTCCGCAGCATTTTTGGTCTCTGCCTCTGTCACATGGCTATGTGTATCTCCTTCTCTACGTTCCACTTCCAGCTTCTGCTTCCGTGTCCAACTGTCTTTGCTTATACGGACTTCAGCTCTATTGGACTAAGGCCCACCCTCGTTCAGTTTGACTACACCTTAACTAAAAACATCTTCAAAGGTCATATTTCCAAATGGATTCACAAGCATGCCTTGACTTGCCTGAAATAACAGCACAGTCAAAGATCCAATTTACAAATTGGTTCATACCCATAAGACCAGGGATTAAATGAATTTAAACTTATCTTTTGAAGAGGACATGATTTAATCTCCAACAAAAGAGTGTGTTTATGTGTGTATGCGTGAGTTTTGGGATAATCGGTGATTTTAGCCTACATATTTTTTACCCCATGTACAGATGAAACTCACCTAATCATCTTTGTCTTTCTCATCTGATCAGAGAAACCCTCCTATATGTGTTTCTCTTAAATTCAGTAATTGCCAACATATCCCCCCCTCGGCATTATTACTCTACATATACACATTTTTTTCTGAACCACGTAAGGGTAACCCCCACACCTCATGCACTTGTATCTCTGAACTCTTCGGTGTGTATTTCCTGAGAAATAAAAAAAAGCATGCTCTTAAATAATCACAGTACAATAACCCTTTTCAGGATAGTTAACACTGATACAGTAGATTAGATAAAATACCTAATCTCCAGCCTATATCCAAATAAGCCATTCCAAAACTTAAAAACTAAGAGAATGCTTCGATTGGCTTGCTCAGGAAGTGCACATTCCATCCACTGTCCAAGAGTGGAACTCAACAACCTCAAACCCGTCCTCTAGTTCAACATCAACAAACAGAGTATTAAGAACATGCACGCCTTGCCAAGTCAGCAGGGCCGCTGTTTTGACATGGGTTCTCTGATCACCCCCGGGAGTCCTGCTAAGATCCAACACTGTCTTCTATTTTCTTCTCCAGATGAGTATCTATGTGGTCTGAGATAGCACAGGCATCTGAGTTATCCAATTCCATACCATTCTCTGTTTTTGCATAAGGGACAAAATATCTTTAACCACATCCATAAGAACTAACCCACCTCCAGGAAGCACCAGGAGACAAAAATAAAAGATGCAACTTTTATTTTTTTTATTTTTTTACTTTGACTGTGGCAATACTATAAATAGCCCTTACGGTTTAAAAAAATAGTTCATGGGGCCTCAATTTGGTCTACCCCGTGCAAGTTAAAAGAGCATAAAAAATGAGAGCTTAAAGCTTTCATCAATCAGTGACTCAGATTCAGCCTGGAGGCTATTCTGGAACATCTACAGAAGCGCTGACAGAGGATTTCCTCCAGAAGCCTATTTATGTCACCAAAACTTGGCTCAAAATCCAAAGATGACTCTTTGAAAGCCAATCTACCTTTCACTGATAACACAAAATGGAAACAAATGCCTTGAGGCATCTCTGTATGTCATTTTCATTATCTTCATGACAAAGTAAACAGAAAGGAGACCTAACCAATTAGGAATGAGAGAATCCAATCTAATTATTTGAATGTCTTCGGCTTCACCTTTCAAATATTTCTCTAGCTGCCATTATGTTTCGCTTTAAAGCTCAATCTGTGCCTCAAATGGGTATTTGTCAGAGTGCCCAAGCCCCAGTGCACACGCACAGGAAAAAGTGGCAGTTTTCTGACATGGGGTACAAGCTAGAGCTCCCCAAATATTTTCTAGGATGAGGGAATCAAGTAGCTGTTTGGGGGCTGGTTCCTCATGTTTTATTCCCTCTCTTCCCTATGTAAAATAAGAACAAACTTCTCTCCAAAGACTTATCAGGTGTTTTAACCAAGAATACAGAACCCAGTTAACTGACTTGATACTGGTAATGGATTTTCAAATCTCAGATGAAGAGCACCTATTGCTGTTAAGTAGACTAGTATTCTAAACTTTTTATTTTTGCAATTGTCTGGATTTCCTGACCCTTTCTCTGGTCAATGAGAAGCATCTTTGTTGCCTCCAGGTGAAATAGGATTGCTCTTGCAACGAAAAAAGAAACAGTATTAATTTTTTAAATCCAACAATAAAGTGTTCATACTAAAAAATGCTTCCCTTAGGGAATGCAAAGATTTCCATTTATGGCGTAATATGTGCCTAACAAGAAAAGGAAATGAGAGGCCCACAATCCAGCATCCAAAGAGCTAAGAAAGTGTGAAGACTGATGGGGTATGATCTTGGAGAAGGTGGATTGGGGCACAGATCAGAGGACGAGGTGGGGGTTCAGGGCAGGCAAAGTGGTTCGGTGGTACTAGAGCTGGCTTGCAACAAACAGTTGTTAAAACTTTTAGGAATTTTTCAAATAGGCTGACCTCACACTGATAGCTTGAAATCAGCTAGATGAGAATATTTACATTATAGAAATCTGCAAATACAACAAGTTAGGGTTTGTTGTTTTTATTTCTGACAAGCTAACAAATCTCTACCAGCACATCACTGAATAAGACAGAGTCAGATCTGAGAAAATGTAGGTGGTCTGTGTTAGAGTTGGATGGAAGCCACGTCAATGCCTACAAGCCAACACTTGTCATTTGTAGAGTACATCACATGCAAGAGTTAGAATCTCTTCTTTGCGTAACTGCCAGGGCCAGCTACTGTAGGTCCACCTGTGTGGCTCATTCAGCAGCAGGCCCACATATGCCACACCCATCTGAACAGTCCCAAGAAGACCAGTTATTTCTCTGGTCAGAATTTATTAATGCTACAAATTAAAATATTCCTCTTTCGAATCACTTTGCACACTTGTAATTATTTATGTGCAACAATTCATTCAATGCCAATCTTACCCACTTGGCTTGTGTTCTACTAGTGTAGACACTGAGATAATTGTTGTTATTTTATTACTTTTTTTTTACTATTATGTCATCAGAATTTTTGTATGAGTTTTTGCTTACTCTTGACTGACACATAAACCCCAAAACCTCACGATACTTTAGAAAAGAGGTAAAGAAAGGGAAAAACATAAAGAGAAATACAATGTTCCTATGATGGAAGTCTTAAGACTAAAAATTGAACTATCTGCCCCAATTAATTAATAAAATTATCTTTGCAAGCAAAATTCTATAATTTTATAACTTAATGGAGGGATTCCATAATTCCTCAGAGAATAAAATGAATGAAAATGGTTGACAGATATTTAAAAGAAAGACTACTGTGAGAGAAAGTTTACTGCTAAATTAAAAAGATGTACTAATAGATTGAATAATTGAAACTATGTAGCAAATTAACCAGAGAAAACAATAGAAAGCATAGAAAAGGACCTTGGCATGTAAATAAATTAAATATTTGTTAACTATGGCAGTTTAAGCCAATATAAAAGAACTTAATTATTCATTAAGTAGCATGGGATAAAAGTCATGTCCGTATCTCATATTATACACTAGATAATATCAGATGGATTAAGCCATTATATAAAATACAGTTTAAAAAAGGGCAGGAGAATAATTCTCTATTCATAACTCCTAGGACAGAACTATAGAGAAAATGAAAGATAAATATGACTACACAAGAGAATAATAATGCTGTATGTTAAAAGAATAGCATAGAGTGAAATTAGCCAGAAACAAAGGAGTATACAAAAATACAATGGGGTCTCATTAATATGAGCTGACATTAATGAGTGCACTTTGAGAGTGCACTTGGGCATTTGGTGCTGAAGGAGTACGGAATGTTCAACAGGGCTGATTATAAAGATCGAGGAATGGATAGCACAGTACTATCTGATAGTAGCATAAAGTCACGAGAACTCCAGACAAAGCTGAGTGTGAGTACGGTTGAGGGAGGAAGGCTGAGGGCACCTATAACACCAGAAGGAAAGACAGAAGATAAAGACTGGGAAGGTATAACTTAGTGACTCTAGCGTGAACAATGATGGTGATTAAATGTTCAGATATAAGAATGAAGGAGAACAATGAATGTCAACATTGCAAGGTGTTAAACGCTGGACGGTACACAAGAAAAAATATAATCAATGCCTACTAGGGTCCATAACAGTGCCACTGTAATATGCTTCCACTGAATGAAACAAAGGCAACATGTCAAATCTAAAGATCAAAAAGCAGGAGATATCAGGTATGGGGATGGGATTCTTTGTGGAAAAAATGGAAAAGTCCTCATATAGATTATGGTGGTGAAGTTATGGCTATATGATTATACCGAGAACCACTGATTACTTAGGATGGGTTGTATGATGTGTGAATAAAACTGTTTAAAAATGCAACCAAGAGATACAAGTGATGGAGAAAATGTGGAGAGAGAGAGATGTACTTATTCACTGTTGTAGGAAAGTAGAGATGTGCAGCCTCTCTGGAGGGCAGTGTGGTGGCTCCACAGGAGGCTGGGGTGGGGTTGCTGTGTGATCCTGCAACCCCATAGTCAGACGTACACTTAGAGGAACCGAGAGTGGACATGAATGGACATTTGCACACTAGTGTTCATGGTGGCAATGGATGGAGGTGGCCTAAGGTACATCAACTAAGAATGGAAGGGGGAACTGTGGTGTTTACATACAACAAATGATTGAGCAGCTGCAGGAAGGAATAAAGTCTTGAGGCATGCAACTAGGTGAATGAGCCTTGAAGACAGTATTTTGAGGGGAAAAAGCCAGAAACAAAAAGACAAATATTAAAACACCTCACTAATATGGACTAACTATAATGTGCAAACTCTGAGAATTGAATTGGAGAGCATGGGTCATGAGGTTGGGACCCACTACAAAGGTTCCTAGACTGTAAACTTTTATAGCAGTCACACCTATTCTGGAGCAGTACTGTTATTTCTAAATTCTCAGATGTTGAACTCGTGTACAAACTGGTCTATCCTTGGAACTCTGGGTATCCCTGGAACACCTAGGACCCAGAGCTAGAGTTCTGCAGCTATGAAAGTCAGCAGTACTCCATACAGCAACTGTTTAAAAAGTTGAATAAGTGACCAGACTTCAACAAGAGATATGAATGAAGCTGAACCAGGTAGGACTAAGGTAAAACAGACTAAAGGGCAAAGGATGATATTGACTGTATTTTAAACTTCAACTTCTGAGTGAGACCAAAGGAAGAGATGTTCATTTGGTGCAAAATTTATATTTTTGGAGGCACACTATCTAATCTAACCTGCCTGTTCAGCTTATTTGAACACCATAATTCATGGAACCATGAATAGGGAATGAGATCTTCTTGGTCTGTACAGATTGGTGTGATGCCCTGATACATTCAGAGTAATCAGGGAAGAAGATTAAAAAGTATTTGCAAAGTCTCCTTGAAGGACTGGAGAAGAAGGTGGAAATATTAAACTTCCCCAGATCCTAACATTCTCACAAGCATTGGGACTGCCAATTTGATAGGCCAGGCTCTCAATTTGGGGGCTTGCCCTTTTGAAACCCAATCCTGCAAAGGAGAAGCTAAGCCTATTTATGATTATGTCTAAAAATCACTTCTAGAGAACCTCTTTTGTTGCTGAGATGTGGCCTCTTTCTAAGCCAACTTGGCAGGTGAACTCACTGCCCTCCGCACCACGTGGGACATGATTCCCAGGGTGTTAAACCTCCTGGCAACATGAGGCATCACTCCAGGGAATGAGCCTGACTCTGGCATCATGGGAATGAGAAATCCTTCTTGACCAAAAGGGGGAAGGGAAATAAAACAAAGTAAAGTTTCAGTGGCTGAGAGATTTCAAACAGAGCTGACAAGTCATTCTGGAGGTTATTCTTATGCAGTATATAGATATCCCCATTCAGTTTTTGGTGTAATGGAGTAGCTACAGGGCAATACCTGAAACTGTTAAACTGTAATCCAATAGCCTTAATTCTTGAAGATGACTGAATAAGTATATAGCTTTTAAGGTGTAACCATGTAATTGAGAAAATCTTGTGACTGACAAGGTTTCCAGTGTATGGACAGATAAGTGAAAAAATAAGGATGATAAGTAAATAAATAAAAGGGGGGAAGGGGGAGATGTTTTGGGTGTTCTTTTTCACTTTTATTTTTACTTTTTTTTTGGAGTAATAGAAATCTTCAACAATCAATTGTGATGACAAACACACAGCTATATGACGATAGTGTGAAGCGATGGTTGCAGTTTGGATGATTATATGGAGTGTGAATATATAATATATCTCAATAAAATTGCATCTATTTAAAAAGGGGGAGACAATACCCAGATGGAAAAAATTTTTTAATGAAAAAGAATAGCACAAACACTATACAACAAAGGCCAAATGACATTACCAAGAGGCAGTAAAGAAAGCTCCAGATGCCCTGTTTCTGGTCCCACCATGCCTCAGGCTTCTATTTCACTCTCAGAGCTGATGACCACCTGAATCAGTCATCTATTTGCACTTGCAATAAAGACTTTCTCCTATTTCAGTCTTCAGCAACAGTTATTTAAACCTTGAATCCTTATTTAAGAACATAACTGGTTACTGGGAAATTTCTTGTATCTATAATGATAAACTCAAATCACTATTAAATATGTGCTTGGGATATTTACTGAACATCTGTCACATGGCAGATTTTCACAAACAAATTCACTCCCACTGAAAAATGCCAGACTGAATTTGTAACGAGTCACACTTGTGGATAAGTGTAGCCTTTTACTCTCTTTGGTCTGACTTCTTAAAATTCAGTAAGACTTAAGTTGCTTAAACTTGGGGTCAGTTTACATACTCCAGAAGTAAGAGTTGTATTTGACTAATAGGCAGTTCATGAAGAACCTGAATCTCTTAGCCAGTTTCCAAGATGGAGGTAGTGGTTTATGATTACTTTTATTGACAATAGCAATGAGAAATGCAACAATTAATATAAACTGTGTTTATATAGACTGTCCTAGAGCTAAACCCATTTAAAAAAACACCTGGCTAAAACTGCCCTACTTCCATGGAGAGGAAATATAGGTAAGAAAAATAAAGCAACTATTATTTCACTCTGATTTTATAGCATAATCTATAAAGCTTTATATAGAAGAAAAGATTACCACAGCAACAAAGAATTATGATTCGATGATTTAATTCTGTTCAATTAATAATTACTAAGTGAACATTATATGTCAATCACTGTGCTAGTTATTGAGGACACAGGGTGAAGCAAATACTGCTCTAAAAATTCCAAATTATAAATATGACCCAACCAGATATGCCATCTACTAACTTTTCTTTAAAACATTAATGAAGACATGCAAATGGACAAATTTTTGCTGCACTGAAGCTGAGGGTGGTGGTATGCGTGTGAGAAGCTTTCACATTGAACCACTGAACTTAATAACTGAATTAGCATAATTGTAGCCATGTTTACTTTGATCTCTGAAATACAAGAGCATAATCAACTAGGAAGTAGACAGGAAAATTATTTTACATTTCCCTCTGTCAATCCTGGTGCCCAACTCCTACATTTTCTGGCAGTGTCATTCATCTCATCTCTTCTTCCTCCATCATCATTTACACCTAAGTTATGCCTGTTCAAACACCACATCTACTCAAAGACTACATCTGCTCTCAATATTCAGCATTTATGCACTGCCCAAGAAAAGCCTTGAGTAGACCCAAGAAAAGCCTTGAAATAGCTCTGTACAAGACAAAACAATTTAATGCATTGTATCAGGAAATTCTGCAAGGCCCCATGAAAGAGTGAGGAATAAAGAGTAAAAACAGCGAGAAGAAGTGATACAAAGGCCTTCTAACTCAACATTGAGTGTCTAGGCAAAAAAAATCCAGGGATAAATCAAATGCTAGGAAAAGTAGTTAAGCATCATCAACACCTAGAATAGAATGTATTCCAAATGAAAAGAGATAAAAAGATACAACAAACTATTAAAGTTATGCTACAAAAGAGGCATAAATAAAATAAGAACAGGTAGATGAGAAAAAGAATGAATAAAAAATCTTGGAAATGAAACATAACTAATTTTAAAGAAATTAAATAGATGAAATAGACATGTAAGTGGAGGAAAAGTTAATCCACATGGAACTCAAAACAGTAAGGAAAAGAGATTTAAAATACGGACAGGTAGGAATATTTAAGAGACATGGAAGATTGAGAGACCTCACCAATCATATGAGTTCCAGAAGAAGAAAACTGAACAAATAACAGTAACCAAGATAAATATATTCATTATCATGACTTCTCTATAAAATTGTATTGGGATTTAGGACCAGAACAAAAAATAAAAAGTATAAATTGATAAACTAAAAGTTGAAGCTATACAATTTGGGGGATGATGTGCGTGTCTGTAAGATAGAGTAAGAACATGTTTTCTGGATTCAAAGTTAAACAACAACAACAATAATATTTACAGGTACTTATTACATGCCATGCAATCATATAACCAATTAAATATGTTAATTCAATATAAAACTAATAATAAAAAACCTAATAAAATGATAATGAGGTAGGTACTATTGCTCTCTCCTTTTTTTTTTTAGATGAGGAAGTGTAAGTACAGAGAGCTTAAATAATTTTAATCACAGGTATGTTTGTCCAATGCCCAGGCTCTTGCTCACGACAGGACGGCATTTTTACATTCCCAGAAATAACCACGTCGAAAATACAATACAGAAACAAAAGATCTTAAAAGTAATAGCAATAAATATATCTAGGAATAGGTATGACAAATAATATATAAATATTTTCTGGATAAAATTACAAGATATCATTGAACAGCATAAAATAAAACCTGAAAAAATGGAAAGATGCAAAGACATCAATTTTTACCAAAACTGCAGAAATATAAAACAATTTCAGTAAATATTTTAAAGGATTTGCAGTTTAGTTTGATGAACTTAAAATAAAAATCACATTAAAAAGTAAAGGGACAATAATAGCTAAGAAATTTCTGAAAAAGGAAAAAAAAAGAACAAGGTGAGAAGATTTGTCCTACATGTTATAAAGACTTACCCTAACAATTATAAGGCTACACGATAAAGACAGTGTAATATTGGACAGAGAGAGCCAGATAAATGAAAATAAAATGGAGAGCTCAGAAATTGACCCAAACATACCTAGAAACATGGGTATCTGCCAAAGACACCACAGGATTAATAAGTGAGTGAGTGATGGTGGCCAGGGGCCCTATATACATAGATTGGGAAGGATGACAAAGGGCCTTCAAACTTATTTCGAAGGCTGCAGCAATGTTAAGATTTTATACAGGTGGGTGGTAGGATGGTTTGTGTGCAATATTATCCTCTCTCGAGGATTTGTTTGAAATATTACACGGTGGTAAAAAAAGAGTCTACCCCTCTGGCGCTCTCATGTCAATGGCAGGCGGCGGCTGCTGAGCAGGTCCCAGATAATTACTCCCTGCATGGGGTAGGTCTTCCCTGCCTCCCCCTTCTGCTCGCAGCCCTTGCCGGGGCTCACCAGCACGTCAGTGGTACCGCCCAATCGCTCCCAGGCCGGCTGGCCCTGGGGGTCCACCAGTTCTGCAACTGGTACATCCAGCAGACCGAGCCCCTCAGCCCTGCATCCAGCAGGCCAAGCCCCTCAGCCCTGCATCCAGCAGGCCGAGCCCCTCAGCCCTGCATCCAGCAGGCCGAGCCCCTCAGCCCTGCAGCACACCAGCAACCCGTACCCTCTTACCCTTTATCCTTTTGCTACAAAAGAGCCCCCCTATGAGAAAGACAGCTCTGTGGCAGCCAGATTTCAGTGCACAAGGGAGGAATGTGATAAAACTGGAATGAGGAGAACTGCAGAAGGAGTTCTGATTGTACATGAGCATCGGCTGCCCCATGTGTTATTGTTACAACTGGGAACAACTTTCTTCAAATTATCTGGTGGTGAACTTAACCCAGGAGAAGATGAAGTTGAAGGACTCAAATGCTTAATGACAGAGATCCTAGGTCATCAAGACGGAGTCCTGCAGGACTGGGTCATTGATGATGGCGTTGCTAATTGGTGGAGAATGAAGTTTGACCCTTCCCAGCATCCATATATGCCTGCACATGTTACAGAGCCTAAGGGGCATAAGAAGTTGTTTCTGGTTCAACTTCAAGACAGAGCCTTTGTTTGCAGTCCCTAAAAATTACAAGCTGGTAGCTGAACCACTGTTTGAATTGCGTGACAACGCACTTGGATATTGGCCCATCGGTTCTAGTCTCCCTCAGCTTTTGAGCAAGTTTAATTTTCTATACAACTGAATTTCTGCGCAGTGGAGAAGTAAAGGAAGCTGTCTCTGGGAGCACAGCACTGCAGTGTAGAAGAATAAACACAGCAGAAAAGTTTTTTGGTTTTATCTCTTTCTCAATCCCTAAACTGTCCCCTACTAGCTATTGTTTGAGTAGTAAAAGTTAGTATGAAGAACTAGATAGTCGTGTCAACAAATCTGATAATGTTTAATTCACTTTGGTTCTAGTCGCAGTTTTTTCTACGACATTAAACAAAATGGACTTCTTTGTATTTGTATTTTCTTTACTTCACTTTAAACTTTTAAAATTCTTTTACAAAAAAGTCTGAGATATCTACAAATATATTAAATTTATAGCTTAAGAAGACATTAGACAATATTATGTACCATTTCTGGCAGTTCTATAAAAGTTAGAAATGGAAGATTACTGCCATCATGACAAAGAACATCTACCTCAAAACATTTAATAGCATGCTTATTACTAAAGGATAATTGGAGGAATTCCCTTAAAATCAGAAAAGAAAATATCCATTTTACAGCTACTGATTAATATTATTCTGAAAGTTCTAGCGAACACAATGGCAAGAAAAAGCAGAAAGCATAATTATAATGAAAAAGAAGACAAATGTATTACTTGTGTGTGTAATTAAATATCTAGTAAATACAGAAGAATACTGAAAATGGCTTAATAAAGAGAAGCTCAGTAAAATAGCTGAATGCACAATAAATATGCAGAACCCAATGACATTGCAATATTTAAGCATTAACTGTTTCAAATATATTATGGGAAAATACCTAATTTACAATATCGAAAGAAATATAAAATCTCCAGAAGTAATCTTATCAAAACATATGCGAAACTTTAGATAATGGTTTGGGATGGGAAAGGATGGGACAGAACAGAATAGAAAAGCGAAGAACAGAACAAGGTCAGGAATAGCACATACTGGTTTTTTAAATTTGTACTTCTCTAATCTCTTATTCTGCTAATTTCTTTGAAAACAGTTTTAATGAGATATATTCACATACCATACAATCCATCCAAAGTGTGCAATCAATGGACTTTTAATAAACTCACAGGGTTGTGTATTCATTACCACAATCAATTTTAGAACATTTTCACTACTACAAAAAGACAAACCCCACACCCCATAGCAGTCACCTCTCAATAGCTCCATCCTACCCCAGCCTCGCATAACCACTCACCTAATACTTCTCTATAGACTTATGTATACTTGCATTTTATATAAGTGGACCATATAATATGTAGTATCTTATGCCTGGCTTCTTTCATTTGGCATAATGTTTTTAACTATTTTTTTTTCATTAGAGAACTTGCGGGTTTACAGAAAAGTCATATAAAAAACATATAACATTCCCATATACCCCCCATTTTTTGACACTGTGCACTAGTGTGGCACCTTCGTTACAACTAAGGAAAGAATGTTAAAACATTACTCTTTACAGTCTGTAGTTCACATTAGATATATTTTCCCCATGTACCACCCTATTACTAAGACCTTGTATTAGTGTCATACATTTGTTGTATTTCATGAACCATCCATCAGCCACAACAGGGCGCACTGTTACACAGCCCCATGTTTTATCCTCTAACCTTCATTCTATAACATACACATCCACTACATCAGAGACCTCACTAGTCCTTACAGCTGAAGAATATTCCCGTTGTATGTCTACAACACAGGTGTGTAAACATCTGTTTGAGTCCCTACTTCCAGTTATTCTGTTATATACCCAGTAGAGGGATGGCGGGATTCTTCAGTAATCCTGTATTTAGCTTCCTGGGGAACTGCCAAACTGTCTTCCACAGCAGCTGTGCCACTTGACAGTCCCACCGGCAGTGGATGAGTGTTCCTGTTTCTCCACATTCTCTCCAATGCTTGTAGTCTTCTGTTTTTAACAGTGGCCATTCTAGTACATGTGAAACGATATTTCATTGTGGTTTTCATTTGCATTTCCCTAATCACTAGTGATGTTGAACATCTCTTCATGTGCTTTTTATCTATTTTTATTTCCTCTTTGGAACGATGTCTATTCTGATTTTTGCCCATTTATTAACAGAGTTGTTCATCTTTTAATCGTAGAGTTGCAGGATTTCTTTATATATTCTGGATATTAATCCCTTATCAGGAATGTGGTCTCCAAATGTTTTCTCCCATTCAGTAGGTTTCCTTTTCACTTCCTTGACAAAGTTCTTTGAAACACAAATGTCTTTGCTTTTTTTTAATTTTGAGTAGGTCCCCATTCATCTATTTCTTCTTTCGTTGCTTGTGCTTTGGGAGTAATGTCTAAGCACCACCATCACCCACCACGAGAGCCTGAAGAGTCTTCCCTACATTTTCATCCAGGAGTTTGATGGTCCTGGTTCTTATCTTTAGTTCTTTGATCCATTTTGAGTTAATTTTTGTTTAAGTTCTGAGATAGGGGTTCTTTTTCATTCTTTTTCAAATGGATATCCAATTCTTCCAGCACCACTTGTTGGAGACAATATTCTTTCCCAGTCAAGTGAACTTTGTAGCTTTGTCAGATATCACTGGCCATGTGAGGGTCTATTTCTGAACTCTCAGTTCGATCCCGTTGGTCAATGTATCTATCCATATGCTTGCACTATGCTGCTTTGACCACTGTAGCTTTGTAATATGGTTTAAAGTTAGGAAGTGTACAATTGTTTCACCCCCAGGAGAAGGCTTCATTTCCGTGTTCCTTCTCCAAGAATCTCGATCTATTCTGTTTGTTCTTGTTTTGTTTGTTGTTGTTGTCGTTGTTTTGGGTGCATGGTCCGGGACTCGAACCCAGGTTTCCCACGTAGCAGGCAAGCTCTCTACCACTAAACCACCAGCTCACCCTGTTGTTGTTGTTTAATACTCCTTTCCTTGCCTCTAGCTGCTTTTTCCTGGAGGTCAAACTCTGGGAGGAGGGTCATTCCACAGAGGACTTTCCAAGTCAGTACTGCCCAGCCAAAGCAGGGCCAGGGACCTAGGGAGGGATGCAGACCAGCACTAAAGAACCCTAGGGGGAGGGTCAGGAAAGATGTTGAAAGTCTTTTTGACAGTTCCTCAAAGGTGCACATTTCTGGTCCACCCAACAGATAGTACCTTCAGCAAACTGTTCCCTGCAGCCCTAAGGAGGCTCTGTGCCTCTAAAGCTGCACAACCAACCTCCATCCTAGTTGAGGGCACAGTTGAAATAATGGCTGCAGCCTCTCTGGGGCGGGCTGGAACATTAACTCACAGCTGAGACCCAGTGAGCCGAATTTGCTAATCAAATCCATGATCAATGCTTGGCCTTGCACACCTTCCCCACCTCCCACCCCCGCCACCCCAATCCCTGTTTTCGGGAAAAGGATTTTTATGTCCCTTTCTGTCTGCAGCAGCCAGCCCAGGACTGGACCCCAAAGGCAGCCCACCTGGAGAGTGTGAGACCGGCACTGGCAGCAGCTGCAGAGCAGGCTACTCAGAAATCTTTACGACAGTTTCTCAACCTCTTCCTTCCCCAGTTCCCTGGATGCCGTACAGTGTTTTTCTGGCCTCTGGAGCCCCAGAATGGTTGTTTCACACAGCCCAGCCTATTTACTAGCTGTTCTCAAGGGGGAGAGAGTCCTAGAGCTCCCTATTCTGTCCTCTTCCCCAGAAGCTCTCTGTATTGGTTTTTAATGTACTTTTAAAATAAGTAATGCAAATAAGTAGAAAATTGAACAATTATTCAATTAGTGCTAGGGAAATTGATTACTCTTTTGAAGCAAAAAAATTCACTTTACACAGTATATAAAAAAAAAAGTACCAGGCAGAAGAAATACACGAATTATTTAGCCAAACTAAATTACTTTCCTATTGATTCCCTTCAATTATGTTACTTGCTTTGCCTCAAACATACTCCCTCCCAGTTCCACTGCTCCTCACCTGGCTTCCTGCTAAGAACTCAATATTTAGGGTGATATCAATTCCTCCTTGCAGCCCTCCAGAAGTAATCCCCAGGCTGGGTTTGGCCCCTCCTGCCTTCCCAACAACTCTGTGCACATATTTTACTATCCTAAGACTTATCCCACAAGATTGTAATCTGTCTCCTCCATTAGAAAAGATATTTAAGATCAAGGTTATGTTTTAGACATTTGTGGTTGTTTGAAGCTGTATGTACCCCAGAAACACATGCTCTTAACTCTAATCCATTTCTGTGAGTGTGAACCCATTTAGGTAGGACCTTCTGATGAGGCTTCTTCAGGTAAGGTGTGACCCACCTCATTCAGAATGGGTCTTAACCCTATTACTGGAGTCCTTATAAGTGGAATGAAATTCACAGAGAGAGAGAGAGAGAGAAACAGGAAGTAAGACACTGAAATGTAACCCAAAAGAGAAGGAAGAAACCAGGAGCCTTGCCATGAGCCTTGCCATGTGACAAGCTAAGGACCAATGGTCACCAGCAGCCAGCCCCAGATGCCACAATCTTGGGAGAAAGCATCACCTTTTTGAGCTCTTGATTTGGACATTTTCCCAGTGTCAAAACCATAAGTGAATAAATTTCATTATTTATTCCAATGCATTCCATAGTATTTGCTTGGAGCAGGCTAGGAAACTAGAACATCATAATTGTAATTCCAATGCATTTCCACTGGATAGTCAAATAAATCTATGCTTCTTGAAGCTACCTTCCTAATCTACTGCTCATTGTAGCCCTTTTTTTATTCCACTCTGGCTGTTTCTCATTATGAGTGTTGAGGTTTTCAAGAATATCTGATAAAGTTTCAGAGCTTAGACCTAAAAAGTTCTCAAACAATTATTTAGTTGGGGGCTCTCACTAAAATGGTGGGGTTATGGAAAGATGTTCATGAAGATATCCTTTACTGGCTATCCTGTAGTCTTCGAAATCTCTTCTGTACGTGGGTTTTATTTGCAGTTCCTGGTTATTGATTTGACATTGGGACAGTAATATTCCTTTAAAAATCATCATCTTTCTCTCTACAGTAATACAGGGTCTTGTGTTTCGTGAATGGCTATCAGATAATTGTAGAGGTAACTCTTTGTCCTGCTATTCTCTTTTCATGTTTTTTTCTCTAATACCCCTGGGATTGCCTCAAAACACTTTCTTCACAGAGAATCTTTTCATAGAAGACTCCGGCTTTCACATCCTACTGACAGGCGGACTGGAGAGGCTCCCACACTCTGTGTCCCCTGGACACTACTTTATTTGCTCCCCTCCAGCACTCACAGTATAATCACAATCTTCTCCATGTTAACATTAGGCCCAGCAAGGCCAGAGCTCTCAAATCTACCTAATTCCCAGACCCAAAATCCATCTGGCTTGGTAGACAATGAGGCAAACTTGCGTCTTAGCACTACACCCCTCGATTATCCTTCCCTGCTGCCTAACAGTCGCACTGCACAACCTCAAGGCATCAAAATAGCACAGCAAGGGTTGTTTCTCACCCAAACCCATCTCTGAATAGCTCATTCTCCCTACCACAGCTTCATGCTTGACCCTCCATAGTTGTAAAACCTTTACATGTAAGGTGCTCCGAGGTCATTCGGTACAGATCCCAGCACCCCCTGCGGCCACTGTAAGTTCTAGTAACACCAGACTCATTGCTACTGGGGGGAAGGGGGGTGGAACACTTGAACTTCCCTGATTCCTTTCATGCTTTCTGCTGTTTGCTCCTCCTACCTTGCACAAGTGAGGCCCTTCAATCATCATCTTAGGATCCTGTCTGCCCATTCTGCTCCTCTCACACACTACTTCCAACACCCATAACCCTTCCTGAGCCTTTCAAACTGCAACTGTGCCTCCTTTCAACACACAGCACTCTGTGTTTTCCTTTAGAAAATTCTGTATTGCTCTAACATGAATTCTTACCATATGGTTACAAACTTTTGCCCTTCTTCTTAATAATATACCTCTTGGGAAGAGAAATTCTGTTTTAATCATTTTCATTTCTTTTATGAATCTTGCCTTACTCACAGCAGAAGCCAAGAAAATATTTTGAATTGAAAAGAATTTCCTGTGGGATTTTATTAACAGCTTATATTTTAATTAAACAGGCATGATTAGCTCTAAATAATCTCATTGTTCTAATTACTATTACTGCTTTTAATTTTATTCAGTACTGATTACACAAAGCAAAACTCCTGATTTATATGAATGATAAGAAATCACCTCTAAAATAGTAATCAAAATTTTACTTTAACATAAAACAATTTAAATTATTTTACATGCAGAGTAGGACATAAGTTGAAAAGGTTGAGGTGGAGAGAGAAACAGAACAACATAAATTCAGGATTCACTCAATTAACAAACTAGGAAAACTCCAAGACTTTCAGAAGTCATAGTGAAAAGACAGCCATATTAAAAAAATTTTTTAAACTTATCAAAAGGTTTGTCCAGGTTAGTGTGATGCCCCATAAATCCCATAGTGATTTGGGCAGTGAATATAGAAGTATTTACAAGGTCCCTTTGGGGGGATGGGGAGAAAGGAGGAAATATTGGAGAATTTCTGATACTCTTCCAAGCAGTGGGGACAACCAAATCAATAGGCCAAGCCCTTGATCTTGGGGTTCACCCATATGAAATTTATTCCTGCAAAGGATAGGTCAAACCCACTTAAAATTAGGCCTAAAAGTCACAGCCAGAGAACCTCTTTTGTTGCTCAGATGTGGCCTCTCTCTCTACGCCAACTCAGCAAGTGAACTCACTGCTCCCCTCCTACACGGGACTTGATTCCTAGGGGTGTAAATCTCGCTGGCAACATGGGACAGAAAGACTGGGATAAGCCAGGACCTGGCATCAAGAGATCGAGAAAGGAAGAAGAGAGAAATGAGACAGAATAAAGTTTTAGTGGCTGAGAGATTTCGATCAGAGTCGAGAGGTTATCCTGGAGGTTATTCTTATGCATTATAGGCATTATATAGATATGCCTTTTTAGTTTATGATGTATTGGAGTGGCTAGAAGCAAGTACCCAAAACTGCTGAGCTGTGTTCCAGTAGCTTAGATTCTTGAAGACGACTGTATAAAGATACAATGTTTACACTGTGGCTGTGTGATTGTGAAAACCTTCCGTCTGATGTGCCTCATATCCAGAGTTTGGACAGATGAGTAAAAAATATGGATAAAATAAATACATAAATAATAGGGAACAAAGAAATATATTGGGTAGATGGAAATACTAGAGGCCAACGAGAGGGAGGGGTAAGGGCTATGGTGTGTATGAGTTTTTTCTTTTTTCTATTTTCTTTTTATTCTTTTTCTGGAGTGATGCAAATGTTCTAAAAAATGATCATGGTGATGAATACACAACTACGTGATGATACTCTGAGCTACTGATTGTACACTATGTATGGAATGTATGTGTGTGAAGATTTCTCAATAAAATTTTTTTTTTAAAGCCTGTCAAAAGCATATCTAAGGGAGGGCAGGCCACAGTGGCTCAGCAGGCAGAGTTCTCGCCGCCATGCTGGAGACCCAGGTTCGATTCCCGGAGCCTGACCATGCAAAAGAAAGAAAAAAAAAAAAGCATATCTAAGAACCCAACCAAGCACCAACAATGAAAAATGGTCCCAGAAAAATATGATTCTAGTTAAGAAACACTGAAACAGTATCTTGATAGAAAGATGCACTCATTTCAGATCTTTCACACTCAGAGCTGTACGTTGTTCCTCATTATCATTGGTTTTAAATTAAGGGCACTCATCACAACCACATAAGGTACTTCACAAACTACAGACCCTTGGGCTTCTACCCCAGAACAACTAACTCACTGCCCTACACTGAGGGCAACAGATGGGGGGTGGGGGGAGGGGGAGGGGGAGGGGTGGGTGTGGGAGGGGGGAGTGCCGTACATACATATATTTAAATGTACACAAATGATGCTGACGGACTTGCCTGTGACGCATGGGTCTAAAGATATACAACTGGACAAGTCTCTTTAAGAAAAAAGAATCTAAACTAGGTCAGAGGCCCATGCAAGTAAGGAATCCTGAAGCGTAAGCTCGGGTAGCTTCAAGGAAAACCTGCCTCTGCCCCTCTGTAGTCAGAACTACTCTGATGAGAACATCTCTTCTAGACTAGTAAGGACATTACTGCAGAGCAGTTTCCTATTTTCATTAACAATAATAAAAGTAATGGTTAACGTTGTTATTTACTGAATACACATTCTCTCACTCTGTGCCAGACAGTGCTAATCCCTTTGAACATGATTTGACTTTTAAAACAACCCAGTGAGGTTTTATTTACCATTAATTATTCCCATTCTCTGAAGGTGGAACTGAATTTATTGAAGCAAAGTCATGTACCCAAAGTTAAACGGTTACTGAATGTGAAGGCTGAGCTTTAAACCACTAACTCAATTGGTATGAGTAAGCATTTGGGATCAAGGCTATAGAGAGTGTTAGTCAAACAGTTTTTTCAGATTATATAACCAGGGTACAGATCTAACTCCTGGGTATACCATTCTGCAAATACTTGCTGTTTTACCTAGTCAGACTGTGGAAGAATGTATAGATGAATAAAAGCGAATGCATCAATTAAAGTGACAAAATCAAAGGGATACATTGACATTTTGCTTTAACTTTAACATCACCAACTCCCTCTTGTCCCAGAAACCATGCGCCTGCAGTTCAAAGACTATTTCACAAGATGGCTCCCTTGCTATTTTTAGTTGCAACCTACATAAAGTTCTACATAACAGTTTGAAGTTTGCAAATCTATAGGAAGTTACAGTTGCTTCGTGAGTGAACTTCTACTGAACACTATTAACTAACAAGATACATTTATATAACCTACAACCGCAGCTAAGACAGAAATTCCCTTGCACAGGAATTTTGCCAAACAACAATAAGAATCTAGGTGTATATTATTTCTTCTCTTCCCTTGTTGTCTCCTTAATCCACTGGAACTTTATTATAGCCCCTTTTCACTTACGTAAACCTCCTTAATAAAGACATGGGAAAATAGAGGGAGAGAGAGCGTGCCATCACGAGAAAGATAAGAGAGCATATATTTAAACTGTACTGCATTCTACTCACCATTCCATCATTCTTGAAAGAATAGCCTGAAGGGAACATGATATTGGAGAAGTGAAACTGCTGCTAGCAAAGCCCTTCTCAGTTCCCACGTCTCTCACGTGAGAGCATCTCACTGTTGGGGATTTGCTGTTAAGTGTTTAAAGATAGGTGGGGTTTTCTGTGTATGTGTTTGTTTTTACAACATGGCCACAAAATCCCAGCCAAATTTTTATCTGGAGCGCAAATCAATAAACAGATCTGTTCAAGGTGTAGTGATGTTGTTTCTACAGATGGCTGTACATTCGTGTGCTGTTTACCTTTCTGATTATTTGATTTTCTTTCCTCTTATCCCAAGTTTAAAGAATAAAGCAACAGAATGAAAGAAATGGGGAACTATTTCTTAGCAAGAAATGCAAATAATTCAAATTTCCCCCTGTCTTGAGACAGACTGAAAGTCAGGAATCTGAACTTTTCATCACAATATTTTTCTTAGGAATCCCATTTTAAAGAGTATACTTAAATTTTTTTCCTGTAAGAATTTTCATATAATTGAATGGCATGTTTCTGATCAAAACTTGACATCAAGCAATTGCTATAAAAGCAATAAACAAAACTAGACTATCCAAAAACAAAAAAATAAGACTGTGCTTTCTCTGGCATCAAATGTTTTAGAACTAATATAATAGACATAATAAATACAAACCTTTTAAAATAATTTATTTTTATAAAGATGGGTCTTGGTGACCATTAATAATTTGAATTGCCAAGGAAGCTTAAATTATATTTGATTTGCAGTAATTCCCCCCAACTGCAAACAGAGTAATTCAAATTTATTTTCATATATACTAAAGGCACAAAGTGGTTAAGACTGCAGATTTTAGAGTCTAAACATCTGGATTTGAATCCTACCTTTGCCACTATGTCACTGAAAAATTTCTATCTATGCATCTATCTATCCATCCATCCATCCATCCATCCATCCATCCATCCATCCATCCATCTAGCTAGCTAACTAGCTAGCTATCCACTTCAATTTCCCCAGGTGTAAAACAGTAATGAGGATTACACGAGATAACAAACACAAAGGACTAGCTCAGTCCCTGGCACAAGGTAAATATTCAATGAGTATCAGCAAACTAAAATTAGGGACCTAAAAGCATGGCACAAGTATGGCCACTGATGCTCAATAAGTGCCCACTGTTGATAAATATAATGCTGGTGGTGATGATGATGATGATGATGATGGTGGTACTTTCTCCCTGAAACTTGCTTTAAAGTAAAGAGGGACTGAGCCAGCAGGCTCTTTTCACTTTGCAGATTATGTAACAGAAACAGCTACTTGATATCTGATCAACTAATCTCTGAAATAAAGTGCTCTAAATTACTGTGGTTCACCTTTCATTGTCACAGCCATGGAGGCTGGAGGCACTGGCAGCTATCTGACTTTTCATCTTTCATTAGTAAGTGGTAAATATAATAACCTTATTGCATCAGAGCCTGTTATTTTGCAGGAATGACTGTGACAGCTCTCACAAGACTGCTAAACAGGATTTTGCTTGTGATGGCCTATTATTTCTCTATATTCACAATAGAAAGTGCCATGAATAGATGATAAAAGGCACCTGAATTCATTTTAAACAAAGTCATAAAATCTAAGAGTTGAAATGGCCTGTGGAATTCTAAACCCACCATTATACAAATATGGAAAATGGAAGCCAACAAAATTGAGATATTGCTGGTAAACAGGTAGCACAGATTAAAGAAATAAATGCAAAGTTTTCAAGTGTTGACTGTCTATGTTTAATAAAATTTTATTTTAAATTAGCTTGGAAGGATCTATGCTTATCTTGGCTATTACCTTGGGAAGTAATGCAATGCAAAAATCATGAACTACTGTCAGTCTCATACTGGAAGAGAATGTGACAGACAATGTACTTGAAAGATGCTTAACTACCCAGATGCTGAATTTGAGTGATGACAGCTGAAATCGAGTCATTAAGATGAAAGGATAACATCACCAAAACCATTAAGAGGCACTGATTAAACTCAGTTTAAATGCAGCATTTGCCAGCATCTTTAAGAGTCATCTGTCATATGAGATTAGATATCCATGCATTCTTTGAGTCTGATGAATTAAATATGGTCTAACTAATTTATTTATTTATGTATCTTATTTTTTAGAAAATATACCATAAGAAAAATTAAGGATGTACATCTACATGTTTAAAAACTATATTCTCTATCAAAACTGTGTGTTTTCTCAAAATGTCAAGTAAAAAGTTATTACAAATATCAACTTTGCTATAGTAGTGGTAGCTAATCAAATGGTATTTAAGAAACTGTTTAATAATTAGAATTCAAGTAACTCTAATATCTGTATTTGTAGATTTTTTTTTCTTCTTCGCTTTAATTTTAAATTGGTTTATGAAACATGTTATACAAACAAGCTTTACTGTGATTACTTAGATTTTTTTTTAATATGCCTATGGATAAGCTAACTAAGATATCCATTTTAGGTGGTTAATATTTCCGTATCTTAATTGTAAATATATCTGTATCTTCACATTTTCCTGAAATCAGGAAAATATTTCATTGGCACAGGTCATTATTATAGCAATGCAGATATTTTAAAGAACTTTCTACTTAATATTTTGAGAACATTCACAGTTTTGAGACACCAGGTCAAATGGTATCTCAGGTAGTGTTTAAGACTTAGAGTTTAAGAACTTTGCCATCTGAATATGTAGATATTTTCCTTGTTGCCTTACTTTTAAATTGGCTTTTGAAATTTACTGTGCAAACACAGGCTTTACAATGATTCTATGGATACTTCAGTTAAATATGCCTGTGGTTAGGCTAACTAAGTCATCCATAGTTGCTGGTTCTAAGTATATTGTTTGTTTTCTTAAATAAACTTTAAAAAACTGTATTCTCAACAGCCTAAATAGCATACGTGGGTTTCCCTATATATGGTAAGGGCACATATATTTAAGTCAATATTACAAGTAAAAAGAATGTCAGAAGACACTAGAGGGAGAATGGTCAGGGGTAGGGGGCGCCGACACCGCAGGCAGGCTCAGTGGTGTTTTCTAGCCATGTGTACACTTCGTGCCTTATCTCAGTTTGCTTATACAAAACTGGGAATAAGAGTAACCGCATCGTATCTTTTAAGTATACATAAAACACTGAAAACAGTACCTGGAACATAATAACTGCTATATTTGCGGCTATTGTTACACTACTACACAAGAGACCACACAAAAGACAAATCATTCAGTATGATGCCATAATTTTCTGAACCCACAAGAATGCTTGAATTTAATAGGTCCTCCCAATTTATACATTTCTGCCAAGCAAAGAAACTTGGAAGTGGTTAAAATGGGATATGTTACCACAATTTAAAAGCTTTTTTTTTTTTTTCAAAAAGCACCAAGCACAATAACTCAGCCTCTGACAGGGAACATCTGAGTTGGAAAGATGTACAGAGGGACTTAATATTGATTCAGAATCTACATGAACAAGAGACCCTGGGATGCGAAGCACTTTTGATCATTTTTTTCTCATTCGATTCCCAAAACAACACTGCAGACAAGAGGTTTTAAAATGTATTTGTACTAAAAAGCTTAGAACTATTGAGTAAAACACACAAAGGGCAACTGCAAGCAGCAAAGCCAAGGTTTAAATTTAGATCTGTCTGAAGTCAAAGTCCTGCCTTACTTGAAACCAGTTTGCCTTCCCTTCATACAACCACAACCACTACTGCCCTGCTACACACACACACACACAAATAGACCCACTTATCTGTTTCATACATGTTAGAAATTTTCAAATTTTAAAGAAAGGATTACAGCAGGGAAGAGGGGGGGAGTATGAAAGCCACTCTTCCACTCCATGCTGCATCCTTACAACTTAATTTCTTTCACAATATCTCATTTAACCTTGAAGTGAAATTCAAGTACAAAAAAGGACAATTCTGCCAAGGTTGCCTTAAATACAGACTCTTGACGCATTTTTCCCCTTTATGTAATCTCTTCACAGCCATCAAAACTACTTCAGAATAAGCTCTTTACCCTGAATTTAGTGCATTGGAAAACCTAAATCCTGGAACGCAGGATTTTGGCAAGAAAGCAACAAGACTACTTCTCACAGACAGCTCAATAACTATAAAAATGTTATTTCATAGTTTCTGGAACAATTCCGAGCCTACAGAGAAAGAATATGCAAGGAGTTTTTGCTCAGAAGAAAGTGGACATAGATGATGTAATTGGTGGACCACCAATGCTATTCCATCACTGAGCTTGCCATGCTGAGTAGAAGGAACTTTGGAAGCCCCCCTCCCTATCCTATGTCCACAGTTAGAAACACAAATTCAAAGTTGGAACGGGAGTGACATAGAAAATGGAAAATAAATATCACCTTTCAAACTCTTTTAAAACTGTGCTTACCACTCCCAGCCTATTTTTCTATATTCCTGTCCTGTTTATTTCACAAAATTATATAATTAACGTCTAACATGCTATATAATTTATGTCTCTATTATTTTAAATCTCTCACCAGATTTTTGTCTGCTTTGTTTGGTGTATTCCCAGCATCTAGAAACTACTCAATAGGAACTCTCTAAATATTTGCGAAGTGAATGACTAGGAAGGGTATGTCTCTGAAAATGTTATACTGCAAGACCCAAAACATGTATGGCAACCACAAGAAAAAGAATAAAACAGGATATCCATAAATTTGAAGACTAAACCAAGAGAGAATGTCTGGGATCAAGAGATTAAAAATAAATGAAGAAAATGGAGCTGGGAAAGACAAAATAAGATAAGAGAAAACTAAATGTGCAATTACAAAAGTAAAATCTGCTTTCAAGATCATTAGGAGGCAGAATTGAAATAGGATAAATTCTAATCAATGATGTAGCTTACAGAATACAAAGGATTTCTTAGAATTACAGGAAAAAGTAAAGACAGAAAAAGTTATGAGAAATTGATGACTGGAGAAAGAACATAAAATGTGCCAGTGTCCCTGAAGGTAGAAAATCACAATCATTAGAATAGAATAATCAAAACCATTATTAAAGAAAGCTTTTCTGAAAAACAGCTAAGTATGCAGAACAAAAAACTCACCAAGTTCTAAGTAAAAGAAATGAAGCAAGTATGAGAATAAGAGAGAATCTCTTTTAAAAGCCAGTTAAGGGAAACAGACTGCTTATAAAGGAAAATCAGGCTAGTATCAAACTTCTCCTGTGTTAACAGCATATGTGAAAAGAAAACAGAAATATCTACAAAGCTGTGATGGAAAAATGTTGTGATTTCAGAATTTTATACCCAACCAAATTCTCTCTCATGTCTGAAAGCAAGGGAGAGGCATTTGCACAGATGAAAATATTTATTTCACCCACATATCTACCTTCATCGAAAAATTTACCTGAGGATTATATAAGCTAATAGTTAGAAAAATCCAGAATACCAGGATATTTATATGGTATACCACATTTCTTTTTCCATAGTTTAAGTAATATATTTTGGGTGTTATGTGTGGATAAGAGTATAAGTAAACAATCTTTTTTTTTTCCTTTACAAAAATAAAGCAGCACAGTGCACTATGAACCTTTTCAAATGACAAGGAAATTAAAAAATGATTTTCTGTCTAGGTTGTTATGTTATTTTTATTTGCTAATTTAAAAGACTAATAATCCATTTAGTGATAGACATCATACGCCATCAAGTTCAAATTTATAACATCTATCCATAAAGACCACGGATACTAGCTTGCTAACTGTCTTTAAAAATCAGTGATTATTAAAAAAAAAATCGGTGATGATATTACATCAATGATGTTAAACTTGCATGGGAAAATCAGTGTGAGGAAACATGATTTCATCTAGCTATTTCACTTTTTATACATTTTTGCATTTCTGTATTTTTATATAAACGAAATATTACCATATATGAGAAAATATTCATTTCTATATACAATTTGGCAAGTAAAAAATCATAATCATGGCTTTTAAAAAATGAACAGACAAAAAGCCTGCTATAAAGTAGTCTTAGATAAAGGAAAAATATGAAATTTTAAAGCACATGTGTATTTAAATATTCAAAGCAGCACAATGTCTGCAGTGGCAAAAACTAATGATCATCAGTAGAAGATTAAAAATAAGCCGATATATCCTTAAAATGGAATACTACACAGCTACTGAAGTCATAAGCAAATCTTCAAGAAATAGTAAGAAAAAATTGTAAGAGCTATGACAGCAAGGTGCAGGGCAGCTCTTATTCGTATAATAAATGAAGGTGCATTTTTCGACTGCACATACACACTTGCATATATAGAGACTATGCATACAATGATTACAGGAAAATGGTAAGAGCGGTTGATTCTGGGTAGGGGATGAGCCTGGGGGACTGGGTCAGCTGCAGAGGGAAAAGTTATCAGTCACTGCACGCTCTTTATTTTGCTTGCTTGTCATTATTTCAAAGCATGTACACATACTGCTTATCAAACTATTTCACCATGAATACACAGCATTTGATTTTAAGCGAACATGCCATTAATTCCTCATTCGCACATCTAATGTAGACATGTGGAGGAATGTGACTTCCTTTCTACACTGACATAATCAAAACTCCTATTGAGTTGCCTTGATTATTATCACCAAATCTTCCACGGATTCTGAAATACAATTAGCACTACACACCTTCAGATTTTAAGCAAACATTTATAAGAGACAATCAGGAAACACTGTAGAGAGGCAAAACATTTATGAAATGTGATTTACAATCACATTTGTACCTCTTTCTTCTTTCTTCCGTTATCCACTAATTAACAGTGTTTTTATCACAATTCCCTTTTCTATTATAAATCTACAATTTCTATTGTGTAATTTATTCCAAAAAAGAATATATTGACTAATTTTTCTGGAAAAACATCATTTTCCTGAAATTTTTTCCGAAGTCTGAATTTTTAAACTCACAGAGTGTCACAGATTGGGATTGAATGCATTAGAGTTTTCTAACATAACATTTCCTATCATGTTTACATAAAACAACTCAGAACCTGCAGAAGTATGGGAGAACTGAGACTATTTGACACTATAATATTATTCAGAGCTAAGCATTAGAATAAGACACTCTTATTTTTAGAAATACATTTTCACATGGTTTCCTTCTCAACACTATATTCAGTTCTTTAAGTAGCTATTTAGTCTGCTAGCTTCTACATGAGCATTATTTTTACTACAATTCTAACAGGGCATTTTCTCTCAGTTTGTGAAGTGCCACAAAAATTACATTTTAGTAAGTCTGAAAATTAAAATGGAAATTATTGAAGCCAATGATTCTAAACCCTTTTGCAGATTCTGGATGTCTTTGAGAATTTGCTGAACATCTTCTCTCCAGAAACATGATTACAGATTTCCGGACCTTCTCTCCAGAAAACATGATTATGGATTTCTGAAGCTTAACCATATACTTTCCAGAATCTTGTACAAATTGGGTCAAAATCCTTATTTAAATCTTTACTGAAAAATGATGAAACTAGAGAAATACTCTATATTCTTCCAAAATGACAAATTTTATTTGATAGCAATTAGTTGTTAAAGTACTGTTAAATACATCATATTTGAGTTTTCATAAGGTCCTGTGAGATGGCAAGTGCAACAACTATTATTGATCTATTATGAAATTATTTAGATTACTCACATGATGGAAAAAATACTCAAAAAAGTTACACGATCTGTTCAATCACACAGTGAACAAATGTTAAAATCAGAACTGAAATCCAGACTTCAGCTTACAAATCAATTCTTTTTCCCTGCCTTACACTTTTCCATTAGTCCAATGATTGGAAACATTTTCCTGTAAATGGTCAAAGAGTAAATATGTTCAGCTGTGGACGCATAGGGTATGTGTCGTAATCTTTGCCATTATAGCTTAAAGGCAGCGAAAGACATAAACAAGCTGTGTGCTGTGCTCTAATAATTACCAAAAGAGAGATAATGGACCGGATTTTGCCCACAGCCCATAGCTTATTGACCCCTGCATGAGGTACAGCACACATGAATTCTTTTTCATTTCTTTTCCTAAATGTGTAAAATGGTTTTATCACCATGATTTTAATCTTATTAAGCGATCATTGCTATGGTACTCCAAATGCTTATGGATGCCCTAAATAATATCACCAATAGCAGCAAAATTTCTTCCAGAAAGCTACGATTAGGATCTTAAATAATAATTTTAATTTGAGGACAGCTTCACTGCTAAAACCATTGTAGACAGAGGTGCTTTGGGGACACAAACCCCTTCAGTAACACATTAGATATCATATTATATGTGAAAAACACAAAATCTTAATTGCACTGATGAAGTTGACCAGACATAGTTTGGAATGACAAATTAAAATAGGAAATGTATTTTATTATAATGTTTAATTAATTTGACTTTTGAATGGCATTAAAGGAGGGTATTCAATGAGGACATTTATTTCAAAGGAGACCATGATAGTCATTAGGACCGTCACCAAATATTCTGGTTCTTCTGAGCACACGGTAAGCGTGTGCTTCCCACTTGTACACCTGGAGTTGGTTTGGCCAATGTCACGTGAGGGTAATTAGTGCGTGCACTTACAGAATCTTTATTAGCCATTGTGCAATGTGCCTTCTCTCCTCCCTAAGCCAGTGACTGTGAAAGGACATGGACAGAGGGAGACACTCCAGCAGTGGTCTCTGAGCAGCTATAGTGAGCCGGGTCCTCCTAGCCATCCACGTTGGCCATGTAATTTGAATAAGAAACAAACTGTATTTTGTAAGGCTACCACGATGTCGGGGTTGTTTGTTACAGATCACAACTTAGCATGCCCTGACTAATATAGCGGCACAGATTTAGACAGAAAACAGGTTTATACAAGTATTAAGGTGGTTATACTCCGTAGCCAATATTAATACCTCAAAGTTGCATTATATATTATTGTTGTGATCACATTTTGGGCTATTAAAATATGATTAAAATAACCAATGAACTCAATTCATTAAATCCAAATACAAATTACTAGGAAAAGAAGTAAGTCAAGTATAACCCTTGGCATTGTGGGAATAACTAATTTGATACTGAATTTTTATCAATTGAATTTTGCTATGCAAATGTTAAGAGGTTATGTGAAGGGAGGCACTGTATGCGTTATAAGAATTAAAATGTCTGGACTCACGCTTGAAGAAACAATGGATTTCCTCTCTTTGTAAACATTAGTGATATAAATAAACGTGTGCAAAAAGTATAGTGGCTTACTCTAATAATAAAATATTAATAATATTCACTCTAAAACAAAGCTGGCTTATTCTAAATTAGAACACTATTGTTTACTGCACATATTATTTTGTAAATAATCTTATTTAAACTTCATAACAACTCTGATTGTGGGAAATACTAGCCCCATTTGACAAATGAGAAAATTAAAGATTATAGATGAACTGTGATTTGTTCTAAGAATATAACCCCTGCTAGTTGCAAAAACAAGACCTGAACTTTGGTTTTCTGAAACGAAATCTGATGTTTAGACTACTGTATCACTCATTAAAATGGGAAGGAGGGGATATTTTCATTCTAAGCTGTGCAACTAAAACTAGCCGAAATGCCTGCATGAATAAGTACAACAAGTTATATAGTTGCAGCATAATATTAAGGAGAAGGTCATGTCTCAATATCTTAAAATATATACTTATATATTTATATATTATTTTTATATATATTACATATTACATATATATTTTTATATCAAATTAAAGCATAGAGTTTCCATTAAAGTTATCTACAGGTATCACTAAAATTATTCATTCATTCTTTGACTGGGAGCTATTTAGGCAAATTGTGACTTTTTCATACAACTTCTTTACTTTTTTTCTTTTCCTGATGCTTGCCTTCTGGATTTTCACTCCTTGAAAGCATTTTCATTAAGGTAAACAAAAAGAGGAGAGAGGTATAAAACTTTTTCATTTAAAAAATAAAGTTGGAAAGGAAGAAACTTACGATTAGTTATTAATGCACATTTTTGATGACCTGTGACATTTAATTACTCCTATTATCACTATCCCCCACAGTGCTATGTTAGAATGAAAAGTTGGTGGCATGGAATTCCTTTCCATTTAGAATTAGCCATATCTGCATTTTACTCTATGTGCACACGGCCACAATATTTAAACATGAATCTCATTTGACACAGGCACTTCTTTTTGTAAGCATCATACTATAGCTACGGTGCCACATAAATAATGCCAATTTTCCAACAGTAGAATTAAACCGGTTTAAATATTTTTTTTTCAAATAAAGGGTTAGGAGGAAAACAAATATACAGCATAATAACTAACTGAAAGTAGAAAGGCTCACACAAATGTTATTGCATTCCTTCCTTATCAAATGAAATATTTGAGACACTCAGAAAAAGTGCTTTTCTGATAATCACCTCACCTGGCTTTAGTAACATTCAGAGCAATATTTGCATGTCTGTGGTCAGTAGGATGCTGTATAAAATCTATAATCTAGGACAATAGCACAAGATTTCAGTGGTTGGGAGGGGGAAGAGACAAGAAAAAGTAGATTATTTTTCTTCAGGGTATGCACTTCAGATCAATTCTTTGCTTTTAATTTTTGGGTTATTTCAAAATCACATTATTTCACAGCGGCTGCTTTTCAGAAGATTAAAAAAATTGTTACCGTAAACTTTTCAGAATAGGCAGAAATATATGAAAGTGTGTTTTGTTCCAGAACGCAAGCAATTCCTGACTTGAACACATGTGAGATATAAACGACTAATAAGCTAATATTCAGTTTGTTACCCAAGGACCAGGGCTCCTCCAGCAACTGCTATATCTCTACTGGAAAAATAATCATCCACTCTAATAAACTGACATACAGAAAAATGCTATGATATTGTAGACTAACAGCTGGAAGCCACTTTATGAGACTGTTAAGACTTTTAAGATACTTGAAATAATCTTAGCCTTTAAAAATAGGCTTCCAAAATCCAATACGCAGTTCTCTGAATACAGCCAAGAGATCAGTGAAATACCACAGAATTATTAGCATGTAAGTTAATAAGATGACACCCAATATTCAAAGCCAGATTGCTATCAGCCCTAGGGAAAATGCTTACTGTCAAATTCTACACCAATCCTCCAAGTCTATTCACTTTCAAAATCAGGTGGTAGCTTCATGAAATCACAAAATTGAACAGAAAATGCTCATAATTTTTCCCTCACCCTTTAAGTGACAGTGGCTACCACATCCAACAAAAAGATACTAGGGGATAGAAAAAAATAGAGGAAACAAAGGCTAAAACATATTGGGTAGATGGAAATACTAGCAGTCAATGAGAGGGAGGGGTAAGGGATATGGTGTGTTTGAGTTTTTTTCTTTTTTCTTTTTATTTCTTTTTCTGAATGGATGCAAATGTTTTAAGAAATGATCATGGTGATGAATATACAACTATGTGATGATATTGTGAGTTAGTGACTATATACCAAGGATGGAATGATCATATGGTAAGAATGTTCGTGTTTGTATGTTATGTTTAAAAAAAAAAATTTAATTGAAAAAAAAAAAAAGGTAGCAGACTCCCTGTCAAAAACGTACAAAAGGCCTTTCACTCTTCAATACACTCTCTGCATTCACCAAGCCCACCTCTCCTTTTCATCTGGAACTGCAGGCTAAAATTACTCCAAACCTTTCTCTTTTTTTGCCTGGTATTTTCAGATTTATATTTCCAATTAAACATTATGCCAAACTGGTGAAATACACATTTGCAGTAAACCTGCAGTCATTATTGTGACAGCTTTGGCAATTCAGTCCAGCTAAAAGCAAATTCAAAGCTCAATGGTTGGGCAATGTGACGGTGGCACAGTGGCAGAGTTCTCACCTGCCATGCCGGCGACCAGCGTTCGATTCCCAGTTCTTGCCCATGCAGGGAGGGGAATCTCAATGGTCGGTTCAATGTAGAGAATAACTAACCATTCAAACCATACAGCTGAAAGCAATCTCTATACTCAAATGGTAGAGAACAATGTCTTTTGTAAATATGAGAAATGGTACTCTAAGGAAATGTTGCCCATAAGCATTAACATGATAGCTGGAATCTTGATGTCACTGTAGACTCAAGCGCCATCCTTGTCATTTACAGTGTGACCCTCAGTGATCCACGACTAAGAACTTGGACAAATCCTAAACTGGCCTTCCAACTTACTTTCCATTGGAGAAAATTTTATTATATTTTAATGCCTTCAGGTAATAAATCACCTTACCTTTGATTCTAATCTTTAAATTGACTTCAAAATAGAATACAATAGTTCATCAGATCAATTTCGCCCACAGCCTCTCTAGAGTTTAAATGATTTATTAGCTTTAAAATAACTAAAAACATTAACTTCCCCTGATGGCAGTAATCTAAGAGTTAAATCTAATTCCATCTGTAAATTTTTATTTTTTTTAAACCACAGATCTGGCCACTCTTTACCTCCCTTGCTGCCATCTTCTTAGTTCAAGCCAGCAACCAAGGATTAGTGCCAGAACCGCCTCAGGGGTCTGTCTGCCTTCACTCCTGCCCTAGGTGCAGCAGCCAGAGTCAGACCATTTCTCTCTCCCGCTTCTCTCATCCAGCGGCTCCCCACTGAATTTAGAAAGTCACTAGGATATACTAAACCCTGCCTGCTCTGGCTCCTGCCTGTCCTGCGAACCTCCCTTTTTCCTCCTGCTCCCCTCCTCCAGCCCTCTAGCTCCAGCCACACAGCCCCTCCGTGTATCCAGGGAACAGGCCAAAATCTGCCCCACCACAGGACCTTCTCCATCGCTGACCCTCTGCTTTTTCTCCTCCTCCTACCCTCTTCACACGGCGGGTTTCCTTTTGTCCTTCAAGCTTTCAGCCTAAATGTCATCCCCACACGGAGTTTTTCTTGAATCAGCCTTTTAAAGGCAGCCTCTCGTCCCTTTCCCTGGCCCTATCATCTACTCTCTCAAGCCCCAAGAACTTCTTCTGTGGCATTTACTATAATCTTAAATGAATGGCCTTGACAATTAATTGATTGGAGTCCATCTCTTCAACCCCAACCTGAGCTCCAAGAATGAGCCATTTTTAATGAATGAAAAAATTTTAAAAATGAGGGAGAACGAAAAAAGCTACAAAAATGAAGCTTCCTAACTCAGCACAACATGTAAAAACTTGTTCATTCTTTTACTCCATTCTCTTAATAGGACTGGCTAGCCCTGTCTATGACATACAACATTGCTACATAAATATTCACTTCTCTTTCAAAATTTCGACTCCACCGTCTTCTATCAATCACCAAGGCCTGTTGATTCTTGCATTTAAATATTTTCCTTTTTTTTTTCTTACTTTGATCTTTCAGCACCAACTCCAAACACCCCATCTCACCCCCTTCCCTGGGTCACTGCACCTAATTGCCCTCTCAGCTCTGTCTCCACTTATCCCCTCACTGACAGATGCAGCGCCAATCATCACTCTCAGCCTGTCACTTCACTTTCTCAAAATTCATGCTCTATATTATCATACTAGGCCCCAAATCCTCAAAAATTAAATTATATTCAACTGTATTCTTTCCATCTACGTCACACAAAAATATTTCCTATTACTCTCTTACATATTTTCTCTGGTCTGATCAAAGATTGACCTTTCTAATCTCAAAATAAATCAAGTTCATTCCTCTCTTCGTATTTTTGCTTAGCCATGCCACATCCTGGGGGACTTTTTCCCCTCTATCTATCCAGACCAATACATTTTCTACAAAGTGCAGTTCAAACCCAGCTTTTGCAATTAAGCCTTTCCTCCCAGTTTATGCTCATGTTATTCTTTTCTTTGCCCCTATTTTTGCAGCGCTTAACTCTTCATTGTTCCATATAACAGTTGATTATACAAGACATTTTTCTATGATTCTTCAATTAATTCAAAAACATAAAATTTTGTCTTCCAAATTATACTACAGGCAGGACCTGCATCTTTATTTCCTTTACACTCCCAGAAGTGGCCCAAGGTAATGCATATCCAACAGGGGCCACTTACGATTTACGTGATCCTAAAAATGAATCCTTTCAACCTTAAACAACCATTTAGACAACCTGCCATTTCTTTTCAGGTCAGGTTATCGTTCATCCCTAAGGATTCCCACATATGCCGCTGGAACCTGGAATGCTCCCTTTTCACCTATACTCACCTGGAAAATTCTTAATTCTCTTTTCAGTCTCAAGTGGGACAATATCTGCTAGGAAAAAGGAAGCACTCCCCTTCCTCACCCTCCAACTAATTTCCAATATCCATCTAAAATGCTTATACCATACATTCCCATTAAAGGTTCTTCATGCTCCTAAAGCACTGAGCATGCTATTTTGTAGATTCCTATTTGTCCACTGGTCTTTCTCATTGGTCTGTGAGTATCTTAGGATCAAGGAATCTATTTTTTATCTTTACATTAGCAGGGAAATTATGTTTTATACTTTGTGGAATAAAAGAACAAACTTTTTTGGCTGATTTTTTTTTATTAGAGAAGTTGTGGGTTTGCAAAATAGTCATGCATAAAATACAAGATCCCCATATTCCACTTTGCATTGGTGTGGAACATTTATTACAATTGATAATAGCACATTCTCATAACTATTTTATTAATGAGAGTCCATGGTTTAACTTATGGTTCACTGTTTGTAGGGTATAAGATTTGTTGAAAAAATAAAGGAACAAACTTTTAAAAGCTAGTAATGTAGTCTGTTAGACTCGCTAAGAATTTAGTATCATAGGTTTCAATTTAGTGTTATGTAATTTCCAGTAAGCTACTCTTCATATCACTTAGAATGTTGATTTGTTTGTTTGTTTGTTGTAAGCTGTATGACAGGGGTGACATTTCATTCTTTTTCCATATGAGCATCCCATTATTACAGCACCATTTGTTGAATTTTTGTTTGTTTGGGTTTTTGTTTGTTTGCTTGCTTATTTGTTTGTTTTTGGGGAAGTACATGGACCAGGAATCGAAGCTGAGTCTCCTGCATTGCCGGGGAGAATTCTACCACTGAACTACCCTTGATTAGTTTATTTATTTATTTATTTTTTGCATGGGCAGGCAGCAGGAATCAAACCTGGGCAGGTCTCCGGCATGTCAGGTGAGAACTCTGCCTGCTGAGCCACATGGCCTGCCCCTTTTTTTTTCAATTAGTTTTTAATTGCAAAAATCTTTATTAAGCTCCCACATGCACCAGGCTTTGTGGATATAGCAAAGACCCAAACAGGTAAAAAAAAATTCCCAACCTGTTATGACTTGCATCTTACTACAGAAAACAGGCAATGAGAGTATATGGCCTCTGCTGTGAATGAGTTGGAACAGAGAAGAATTCTGAGCAGATAATTATTACAATAATCTGGCATGAAATGATGCTGGCTTGGACCAAAATGGTGGCATTTTAAATGGAGAGCATGAGTTAAATTCTGCATCCATCTCTAAAACAGAGCCAACATGACTCTGTTGGCTGATGGTCCAGAAGTGGGGTATAAAAAGGGCAACAGTCAAGTTCAATGTTTCAGTCTGTGCAACTATGGGATGGAATCTGTGAAGTATTTGGAAGGGTATGATTTTGGGAAGACTGCATAGGTGTATGAAAATATTCTCTGAATATTTTCTTAAATTTGTCTTAAATTTTAACATTCTAACTATTTTTCACATAACCAAACTTCCCTTGGGCATGTTTCCAATGAATAGTGAGGTCACTTTGGTTTTTTTAGACAAATTGATTAAATCAAATAAAAAACCTTGGGCAACTGCATCCAGTCCAGCTCCATGAAGGACTGTCTATATGGAGCACCCTTTAAAAGCCACTGCAACTTATTTTCCAAAACTCTCTCAAGGTCTATTTTTAAATGACTAATGCAGCGCAGCTGGTGCAGGACCTTACAATTTCAAAATCACTTCAGAGATCACACAGTTATCATTATTACCAAAATTACTAAATTAAACTCGAGTTTTAGGAAATAATGATTTGGATGTCAAATGGGCACTTATCAGAGAAGCCAAAATTTTTAACCTGCCCTAGACAATGATCTGGTCCAAAGTAAGAGGAAACGGCCTTGATTTAGGAAGAAGAGACCATGGAGTAAAAGATCCCCAAATGAGTAGCTTAACCCACCTAAGGCTAAAGCCTGAGACAGAGCAGTAGGAGATTCCAGCTGTTGGGCAGTTACCTAACAACCTAAATAATCAGCTACTATAGTAGTTAATGGCTATAATTTGTGGTAAGGCCAGTAAGAATGGTTTATTTCTTTTTTTCATGTATTAAAGTATATGTCTGCAAAACTTACTGAATTTGGCGATTAAAAAACTGAGACTGTTTATAAGCATATGATGCAATAGTAAATCTGTATAATGACTGAGTCTCTTGCAAAATGATTTGGTGGTGGTCATGATGAGTTATAACTTAGACTTTTGAGTTTTCACTGGGCAGAAACAAACCATTTTTTTTTCCTTTTTGACACTAAGCAGTTTACACAATAGATGGTTATTTCCAAAGTAGAAATGGCCAAGATGTCTAAGCTGAAAGTCATCCTGTTATTATGGCTAAAAACTCAAGGCTTCCATCCTTCCAGATTTTCACAGCCACACAACTTTTGAGCTAGCTGATGGAAATTTAAGAGTAAATATAGTTCTTTGACCTCTTAACTAAAGCAAAATCAACAATCTAAGGTATTTCACTGGCAAGTGATCCAGCATAAAGAGGCACTACAGTGGATTTATATAATGACAGGACACTACAAAATCCTCTCAAAGGAAGAATTTTAAGTGTTATTTCATCCATCGATTGTCCATTATTCTCTTATTTAGGACTCTGAGATAAAGTAGGGATTTGAAAGCAATATATACTTTCTAATTTATGATGTCATCAAAGAATACAATAACAATTTTAGAATCTTAATTCAGACCCCATAAGCAGGGTCACGAAGAGAGATCTTGTCACAAGCTTACGTGAGAGGGAAGAGCTCCTTTTTTGTAGAAATCTTTTCTTATACCTGAAATTCCTTTATAACTGTGATGGGCCAATTTCCCTCCCTAGCATGAAAACGATGGTTTAAACCTATCTCCTTTCATAAGTCGGCACAGCTGTAAGCCCTCCCAACCCCCACAACAGGGGAAGCAGGGTTCTAATTCCAGATCAGCATTGACATCCCCTGGATATTTCTTGGATACTGTATGACTGAATAAAGAAACAGGTCTACCTTCTGTGGCACAGAAGGGACACCCATGGTCAAGGATGAAAAAGAGACAATGTTCCATTATTTTAACTTATACCAAACAATAGGATTAAAAGGTGAAACAGCAAGAACCTAAACTTTCATTCTTCTTTCAGTCCTCCCATTGCAGTATTATTTATTATGCATGTGTGCTCTTGGAAAAATACAATATATAGAAGACAAGCTCTGAAGTGACCCTTATAGACAAGCATATAAAAACAGGTACAGTCTGTTGGAATGCAGAGTTAAAATTTACAAATTGAAAAAGGAGCTATCAAATAAAAACTTCGTGAAAGAATGTCAAAATTGTACTCAAATCCTGTCCTGTCACTCTAAAGAATCAAAAATGGAGTACAATTAAACATTACACACTACTTTGCCCAGAAAATGATCATTTCAAGCTCTTTCTAGCTATTCCTACTCATTAGTCAGATGGTTCAACTGCTCTGCTCCAGAGTTTCATATGTATTTTAAATGTCTGAGACAATAATCCATTTCCATCACCCTTTTGTTCAAACCTTTAAACCACTTTTCAAAATCAATTTACTAAAATCTAGTTTTCTACCTTAAGTAGACCATTTTGAGCAGCTGTTAAAAAAAAATTCAAACAAACGAATTTTAGCTCACAAACTTTACCAAAATAAAAAACGAAATAAGTTGTCTCCTACCTATGGTTGTAATAACTGTGCCAGCAAAGAAGAAGGAACTTCCCAAATCCCAGTGACTGATTTGATTGGAGGTGTTTCCTAAAGGTATAATCCCTGCATTTATTGCTGCCACTATTTGCTGCAAGTTTAAAAAGAAATTTATCAGTATACATGAATCACAAAGAGGCATCAAACAGCATTTACTCCACCCAGAAATTACTAATTAGACAAAGAGAATCCGTTCTAAGGTTTTGCTTTTGCATTTAAAAGGTATATCTGAGATGAAAACATTAGACTGAAGAATTTAATAGCAGTTAGATTATAAGAAAATTACATTTGATAATAAGTGAATGAATCTGCACGATGCTTACGATATTTTACCAATATGCATTCAGATCATCACCCATTAAAATATATTTAGTGTTCTGTTTAAATTAACAACTAAACATAGCAATTGTCCGCTGGTATGCATCACAAAAATATCAGATTGCAAACTGCAGTTTAAATATCAGATAGTAGCTTCATCAAGGGAAAAAAGTGCTCCTGTATTGCTAATAATTTCAGATTTTAAACCTATGCATCCAAGCCTGGGTTATCTTTAACTGTAGAGATCGTGTATCAATAAGGTCTAATGAAATGGGCTATAAAATGAAAGGAAAAAGCAACAGCCATAAATGTCATGGTTAAGTCAGTCAGTCCATTTATATCAAGATTCCTAGAATTTCTACAGGTTTCTGTAAATTCTGTGACAGTGAGAATCTTCCAGAACCTTAGGTGAAAATCAAGCAACAATATTCATATAGAGACCAATAGGACCAGATGCTAGCTCATGTGGTACTAGGAGACAGACAGAAGGTGACATTATAATCCCTTCTTAGAGGAATATACAATTTTACCAAGGGGATCAGATTATCAGACTTTGTGTGGGAAGGTGAAGATCAAGAAATACAAAATACTGGAGAATATGTTAGGAGAAAACGTGCAGTAAGACAGAGACATGGTGAATGTAGGAGAAGATATTTCTGTTGCTAATAGAGTATTTTTTTAATATTTATCCCTTAATTTTCAGATTTTAAGATGGAGGGTTAAGGAAATTAAACAGGTCAGGAAATTCAAGACAAAGATGGGGGACGTGGCTTGTTTAAGGTTGGTTATATAGCTCATTAGCAAATGGCTACACTCTAAAAATTACTGTCACATGAAAAAGAGCAGGCAGTCAGAGACAAAAAGTAACATAAAATCTCACTTCAAACTGTTACAATATTTCTGGCTCATCTGACTCTATAAATTAAATTGCCAATAGTTGTGCGTAAAGTAAATACACACATCGTAAAAAAAGTTAGGAGAATACAGAGGACTAAAGAGAATAATGAAAATTACCCATGATTTCAGAATCCAGAGATATCCATTCTTAATGTATTAAGGTATCTACTCCTGGCATTTTGTTATAATTTTTACATAGTTGGACTTATGAAGTATGTGAAAGGTTGTTTTCTCTATTTGTACTACTGCTTCATATGCAGTTTTTCCTATCATTATCACATTTACTTAATCATTGCCCTATAACTGGGTGTCTACATTATTCTAAAATTTGTCTTGTTATAAAAATGTGCTGTTGTGAACATATTTGTGCTTTTAGACACAATATTATGGTATATATTTACATGTATTTACATTATGGCACATTTGTGTACTTTCTTATTTCTGAATGCTCCCTTGGGGGAGATTGCCAGAAACACAATCGACATATTAAAGATAATTGAAAATTTAAAAGCATGTGATGGATAGTTGCAAATAGCTATCCAAGAAGGCTGTATCAATTTACAACTGCCCCCCAACAATTTACAAATGCTTAGCAATATTGTTACATGTAATATTTATGACATTTTATTTTTACTGATAAGTATTACTTATATTTCTATATCCTTTATTGTTAATGAAACTGAACACTACTGATTCCTTCATCAAATTAAAGGCACACAAATATACATATATATACACACATACACAGAGTACACAGTGAAGTTCGTTTTATGATAATTGATTCTATTTCTCTGAATCCTTATTCCAATTATAATATTATATAATCTTTCTTATAAAAATTGTCTATGCAATTACTGCTCTGCTATTCTTGCATACCTTAAAATCATTTAGTTAAAATTTAGAGAAACTTTCACTTCCATAGGTTTAACATATTTTCATTGTTTAAAAATATGTGAGATCTATCAATTAAGAAAATGAGCAGCATTCTAATAGCCAAACTTCCCATCAAAGGGCATGGCATGAATTTCCATTTATTGAGTCCCCTTCAGTATCCTAGAAAGAAGTATTATTGCATACTTCATGTAAGTCTGTATGTCTATTCTTAGGTATTGCATTTTTTCACTCTAAATTATAACTGTTTATTGCTGTTGTATGGACAAGTGTATATTGTCCATTCTCTATACCAGCAATTCTCAAATATTTTATCTCAAAAACTATTTAAAGTCCTAAAATTACTGAACACCTTAAAGAACTTTTGTTTATGTGATTTATAACTGTTGATGCTTGTTGTATTTGTTTGAATTTCCAATGTTTTAATGTTTATTGACTAAATTAATGAAAAAAATGAAAATAATCCCTTATATGTTAACATGACCTACTTTTATAAAAATAATTATGTTTTCTAAAACAAACAAAATATTGTGAGAAGAAAGGAACTGTTTTATAATTTGTAATCCCCCTTAATGTCTGGTTTAATAGAAGTCAGCTAGATTCTCACTTATGCTTCTGCATTCAATTTGTTGCAATATCATATCATATGGCCTCTGTAAAACTCATACAATAATGAGAGTAAATGGCAAAAACATTTTACATACATTTTAAGATACCTTTGATCTCATCAAAACTCTGAAAGTGTCTTGGGAACTCTATTTTTAAAAGCACTGCTCTATGCTGAATGCTTATTGTTTCTTTTGTTTAGTGTAACTTTTTTTGCCAACTAGAAAACCAAAGTAAGTAAGCATACAGCTTACTAATAATGACATTTTATCACCACATCCCACAACAGCTACATCTTACTACTTTTCACTTCTTATTGCATTGGCTAGTATTTCCAAAGCAATGTTTTGGGTTTTCTTAAATGATAGTAAACTATTTTTGCTCACACAAAATCCTCAATGGTTTTAGTGTTTTAACATGAACTATATTGGCTGTTAGCAAGAAAATAACATTTACTTAAATTGTGAGAGCCAATAAATAAAAAGATAAATAAAACTTTAAAAAACTAGAAAGTCTCTAGAAATATGTTAGGATGGGAGCAAACATACAAAGGAAGTAATAAGTAAAGAAATACAAAAGGACTCTATTTTATCAAAGCAAATAAAAAGTTACTGGTTTCTATGTTTTAACATGAGACTATGGGCCATGCAGCTGAAAAAAAAAAACTCAATACTACAGAAATCTGAAAGAGATGCTTACAATAATCTTGCTGTTACTTAGCTGCATGGGGAGGGACAGCATCACAGTTTCTAAAAATGGAGCTGCCACACAGACTCAAGTGCTCACGCCCAGGCCGAGTGAGCTGTGCTTTCCTAACACTCAGGAAAAGAGAATGCTTCCTGTTAAAATCAGGGAAGGGGGACTTAGGAATTATTTTATCCGAAGTATATTTTTCTATTTTGCAGACATTTCTTTAACACATTCATTCATTCAAAAATATTTATGAAGCATGTAGGTTTCTAGGCAATGGAAAAGAACACCAAAGTAAAACCATGGTTGATACAGTCATAGACTGTGTCAAATTAGACTAGCACAGCCCTGGAATTTAAGGCAATAACTGACAATAATGAAAATGTTCTCATGAGTCCAATGTCCAAAGAACAACTTTTTTAGGTGTTATATGGTACTTGCATGACTATTTTTGCTGTTGTTGTTGAAGGAAAAGATATTAGAAACTGAGCATCAACCATGGGAAGGCCTGAAGAAGAAGACATTGTCTCCACAACAGGTGATATTATGGGTGGTGAAATACGAATGACACCAGAAGTTCCAGTCTCATTTGTTGTTTCCCCCCCATACTCAGATGTTCATGTTCATCAAAACAAAACAGAATGTTCTGAATGCTTTCCACAAATTCCTCCTCTGTTAATATCATAATTAGGATTTCATTAAAATGTGCTACCAAAGCTACAATCTGAAAAGTAGGGTTGCATTAATAATTCAAAAATTTTAAGTGCTATTAAAAATTCTGAACTGCTAGTACAAGGATTTAGCACCTAATCGGGTTATACCAATGATAAATGTATAACTGGTTTAATAACAATTTTTAATTGGATATCTAAGATTGCTCTTTTTTTCTGTTTTTAAAAAGAACGTTATTAGCAGCTAGAAGGAAAAAGCTGAGGAAAAAAAAGGACGTTATTCCAATAAATTGGCACAATGGCTAAATCCAGTTATAATTATACTGGCATCTGTATAATTACATGGTTCCTCAAATTGCCAAATTTCTGTTGGGTAAAATTATAGATATTTATTTGCCACTAATTCCTTGTGGGGGAATCAGTTCCATCCTGAGAAGAGGCTAATCTTTAAGGAAGAAATCAAACCACACACTCACAAAACTGCATCTGAACACTTCAACCATGGAAGCAAGATTATTTTGAAAAACCTGAAGAATGGGTAATGAGGAATGAAAAATAATAAATAATGCTCTCATGCCAAAGGACCTTGTGAGAAAATATAATGGTAGGTACCATTATGATTTACTGTCGCACCACAAAAATAATCATAGGCTGTCATTTACAAGTCCAGTCGTCAAAATGTCAAAGGCTGCGGGATTCTCATACATCTCACTCTTAACCCTCAGGCTATGCGTCAACATCATGACTACCTAACGTCAGATGATGTGAACTCCCTTGAAAGATCCCTGCTAATAAAACCAAAGAGCAACTCAAGATGATCCTAATTTTTACAGGCTGGGAATTCACATAAAGACACTGGTGGAGTCTAGGTAGTTTTGGTTGGCACGTCTGAGTGAAGGAGGAGCTATTTTGGTTTATGCATTTCCAAAGGTTTTATTGTTTTGTTTTGTTTTTTCTGCATGGGCAGGCACCGGGAATCGAACCCAGGTCTGCGGCATGGCAGGTGAGAACTCTGCCTGCTGAGCCACCGTGGCCTGCCCTATTTTGTTTTTAACATGACTGGCCACATCTGCCTGAAATGCTATTTATGTCAATCATTTGCTCAAGAAACTCCTTCTTTAATTCCATTGAAAGGTACCAGTCTTAAATCAGTGGGGCTGTTTCTTGGGCCATTACAGATGTCAAATCAGGGGAACTTACATACAAAGTCATTTCATCCTTTGCACTGGACATAAGCCACATAAATCAGACCACCTTCTTTACCTTTTTGTCCTTTCATGATATTCTAGTAACTAAAGGAATGCCATTGGCTTCGTTGCATGAAGGAAATTTCTTTCAGAAAGACACTTGGATTGTCGATAATCTACCAAGGGAACAAACAACTTCTTGAAAACTGTACTACATTAGCACACTGTTCCTCAAGAACCTTCCAGAAGCAGCTCTAAGCTAATAATAGTACTAGGCCGAACCATATAAGCTGCAAATATTTGAACATTGTTACTATCTGGCCTACAAACCTGGCAATTTCATGTCAACGTACAAAAGAACGGTGCATGTGCTTCAATGAACAATGTGCAATAATATGGTTAATTTTATTGCAGTGTCATATTTATTACTACAGATTTAAAGCTACTTCCTATAAGTAGGCAACTATCACGAACAAATCAATCTAATCTGATCTTATATACAATTCTGACGTGATGAATATGTATTCAGACTACGTTAAACCGAAAATGAGAATGTTATTCTAAAAAAACATGACTGCTGAATCTTTATTGGATATTCAAATTCTATCCAACCTCTGCATATCCTTGAGAAATCCAAGGATATTAAGTCATATTTAAGATTACTAATTTTTTAGAAGTAAATTTGCTCATTTATGTTTATCATGCAATATCAAATATTCTATACTAATATATAATCTAGACTCTGACTTGGTAAATGAACTTGAGACATATTACATGTAGCTCGGTTTTGCAGAGATTCTATACTATATGGAATTGGCGCTTGCTTTTTTGTCTGTTTGGAAGGCAAACCGAAGCTTCTACCTAAATTCAAGGGAAAAAAAAAGGAAATCCCCAAATTGCATTTACAGTTAAATAAGACTATTGTGAGTTTTGACAAAGGTAATACAATTACTTTGTTATCTGGATTTTTCTAGCCACATTGTTCAGTCAGGCTGTCTTTACTTTTCTTGAGTCTAGTATCAGTAATCTTTCTTTAAAAATTTATTTCTGATTTCATGTAGAAAAAAAATGGAGTGAAACATCTGCATATTTTATTCAGAACACAGATGATTAAATCATACTATATTTTGAGTCTTATAAAGAAGTTTGTTTTTATGATTTCTTCTGAGTATATGTTTAAGCCAGAAAGGTAATATGAAATAACGTTTTTAATCTATTGCTTTTGTTGGAAACAATGTGAATCAAAATATATTTCATGTTTTCCTAAAAGGCTTTCAAAGTCCTTGGATGTTTCTAAGTAATGAGTGACCTAAGTTTAAAACCATCCATTAGATATGTCTTTAAAAATGCATCCTATTTTAAAAGACTAAAATGTAATTCCCATCATTCAAAAAGGGTACTATTTCCTATAAGAAGTCTGCAGTTCCCTATAAAGTCTGTAGCTCCCACAGATTTTAGAAAACACATCTAAAAGTAAATATTGTGCTTACCTTCCCATGTCTTCCCTTCTATTTAGGGCTTATGCCATAGTCTGTCAGGGTTATTTTTAAAGTGACTAATAAAGTGTACTGCTTTTTCTTGCTCTTTTGAAAGTGTAAATTTATTTCCTATTAGTAGAAACTACAGTAAAATCCAAAGCAAGAACCAGCAAAAAGTGGGGGTGGATGCCATCGATAGGGACAGGACACCTGAGACAATCTGTTGGGTATTAGGAGTCCTTCCTCATCATTTCCACTTAGGAAGATTTCTGAATTATAAAAGTAATATACGTATTATTGGGCATTTGGAAAAATAAGAGTAATGGAAAAAAAATCACTCATGGTCCCTAAAATCATCTTTATGCAGTATGTATATATTCAATTTTTGTGTTTTTTAATCATTTTAATCATAAAATCTGCCTTTGAATTTTTTATATGACATGACTATGCTCCATGGTATTTTAAAATATTCATAATCATCATTTTTAATGATCATGTAATCTCAATGAATAGCTTTGTGTAACAGTTTACATAACCATTCCTCTATCATTGAGTGTATTTGAATAATGGTCTCCAAGCAGAGGCTTAACGACCATTTGTAAAGTAGCTACGGCGAAGATACATATATCAGACAAGGAACAAACTTCAAACATTGAAATTTTATGATTCTTTGAACCTTAAGTGAAATGAGCAATGTGGTGTAACACAAAGGATAAAACATGGCCAGGACCCCACGTCCTTGCAACTGAAGGAGACAAAATAGAAGTGGAGCAAGCATACTGAAATCTACATTTGGACACCTCTCCACAAGTTTTCCCAGATTCCACGTTATTGTACAGAATATTAATATTCTATGGGAAATTAATCTCTGTCTGGCTACCTCCCAATCCACCTCAGCAAAAGTAGAGGGAAATATTTATAAAAGAAAAGGAAAAGATGGAGAGAGGAGGTAGAGAGAAGAATCATAAAGAAACAACAAGGGAAGTAGAAAGGAAGGAGGTGAAGGTGGTTTAAACAATAGAGAGTTCTAGAAGAATAATCTGGGCCCTTAATACAAGTTATAGGCACTCTATTTATCTAGAAAGTTCTTTTAAAAAGAGGTTGTCCTTAAAATAGGATTGAGTAGGCAGAAGACTGAATCAGGAAGACACAGTACCTAAGACAATACTTCTAAAACATGTTGCCTAAGGCGTACCACACTAACCAACATTTATTCATGTTTTTAAGGCCTGAAGTTCTAAAATGACGAGAAGAAAGAAGCCAAAATGCACCACAAGGAGTTACTCTGTAAATGAGAGTTTCCAAATTTTCAAATGCTGTTGGTTTTTTCCAATAGAATATCATTGATCTCAACTCATTTGATTTTCCAGTACACTTAAGCCTGTATTTCCATAACATAAAGGCAAATGTTTTAATAATAGCTTTAAGAAATAAACTTTTTTTTCCTGCCTTTCTGGAATATGTAATTAAAAAATCACAGCAAGGATTGAAAACCTCAGGCTCTGTAGACACACACACAACCAGCCAAGTGACCAGTTGACAGAACTTGCATTTGAATAAATCAACAAACTTCCTATAACCCAAGTCAGTTACCAATAAAGGCAAAACAGCACAACAATAAAACATTCCAATAATTTTCTGATAGACACCTCCTTGCTTCAGACCCCATAAAATTTATGTATTTCTCTCCTCAACTGAGTTGACTCATTGCCATTAATAAGCCTACAAGCAATTTCTGTGCTTTTGGATTCCAGGTAAAATTTCTTAATACAGTGCAGATGAAGTTTACTAATGAATTGCTAACATTATTCAGAGAAAGGGAAGCCTTGCAAATGTGCCTAATAAGTTTATATTTCTTGGCTCAGTGTTATAAAACCAAGACAGCAAAAATAATATATTGAATAATCTCCCAAACACACAATGATTCATACTCATCCTGTCTGCTAGTTTCTCAGCTTTTCTCTAAGGTTCTCCCCACTTTCTTGACTAAACACTCATAGGCTCGCCACTTGTAGCCAATATTGAATTGGCTGAAATACATTTTTGTTTTGAGAAATGGGAACCTGATAAGATTTCTTGCAGCTATGCATGCCAAATGGGACGCTATAGCCACCCTTTGACACCTGTCCAGTAGTTACTGCACAAAAATGCAATTAAATCCTTCCCTCGGGCGCTTCTCAGGCTGTCTCGAGTGTCACACCACAACCAGCAGCATCATAGACCAGCCTGGCCGCCTTCCTCATGTCACCTACATTAGTCACTTGCATCTATTGTATTGTTTGTCTTTATTCACTCAAGGCTACCCATTCCAGGAGCAATTCAGAGCACAGCGATCAATGAAAGGGAAGATGCCTCACAATGCTTGTAAGTAGCATTAAGATGGGGTCTCTTCTCTGCTCAGAGGCCCAGGATATGACGCTACTCTCTTCAGTGAAGGACAGGGTTGAACATCTGCAGGAATACCAAGTTGAGTCCAGTATCCTCTGCGGTGTTTACTTCTCTGGCCCCTTAAATCCAGCAATCCACAAAAGCAGTGGTGATACTAGGGGGAACCCTTTAAACTGAGCAGGGAGGAAGAGAAATGAGAAGTTACAGTAAAGCAACAAGTCTGTGAGGCTCTGGAGGGGCAGGGGAAGGAAAGGGTGTCTGCCTTAGGCGATGACTGACCATATTTGAACCTCACTCGCTTTTTCATTTTTAACCTTACCCGCTATGCATCTTTTGGGTGTTCTCGGGACAGCTACCTCTTCTTAAGTAAATATGTGGAACCAACAGGACAAGCAAGCCTGAAGTGTTTCAACATCTTACAAAATAACCTGTAGGCAGGCCACGGTGGCTCAGGGGCAGAGTTCTCGCCTGCCATGCTGGAGACCCGGATTCCATTCCTGGTGCCTGCCCACGCAAAAATAATAATAATAATAATAACCCTGTGACCACCATCCATTTACAGAATCAGACGCCTGTCATTTCCCTTTCACAGAAAATGAGGCACAGAGTCTCCGAGTTAAGTGGATGGCATGGTCAAAATAAGTAAATACAATCATAAAATAATCTGGCAAGCAGTTTCGGATCTTGGTGTTATAGATTAGTTACTGTATGATAGTTTTTGTTGTCTACTTTTAAACATAGCTATCATTTACCATATGAATTCTACAGGAAAACACTTTAAGTTCCAAACGATAAATACGTTTATAAATGAATTCTAAAGAGAATTCATTCATCGGTTTGAGGCTGTGTGTACAACTTAGTTTTATTTTGCCCATGAGTATATAATGTATTACAGAGAGTCATCGGGTCTCGTCTTATATGTTTGTCCTGCTTATGACCTACTATATGCCTAGCATAATGGGAATCGCTCAAGAATTATTTGTGTCATAGTCTGTGTTTACCGATTTCTAATTATGCATAAAATTAGCATAATAAACTGACAGCTTGGAGTACTAACTATATGTTTCAAGTCATGGTGAAGAGAGTTGGACTTTGCAATAGCCTGTGACACAGCTAATCTCTCCTTCTTACATCAACTTTCTTCACTCATCCCGTATAGCGGCACCTTCTCTAGCTTTTCTCCCATCTCTCTGACTGCATCTTCTCATCCCTCTCACCTTGGAGCCGTGACCCTAGCTTCCTCTATCCTTCCTCATTCCTTATCTGATCCCATTTAAACTCAAGTCTTCAATATCCTCTAGATGCTGATGACTCCCAAATTTGCATCTTCATCCTGGATCTCTCCCTTGAATCCAGAAGCAGATATGAAAGACCTACTTGCCATCCCGCCTGAATGCCTGAAAAGTTTAACTGCTCACGTGCCAGGTCAAACTCCCCAATGTCCACCGCCCCCCCCCCAAACCTGCCCCATCTCAGTTTTTCCTGCCTCATTAATTGCCAACTTCACTCTTCCAGTTTCTCAGGTCCCAAACCTATGAGTCATTCTTGACTTCTTCCTCTATACCTCACATCAAATCCTATTAGGCGTTCCTTCAAATGATCACAAAGCTGATCCCATCCGCTGCTTCTTTCTGGATCTGGACCACTATATCCCACCTGGGGCTTACCCTGGACTTTTGTGCCCCCACATTCTAATCCCCTCAGGAAAGGTATCAAAGACCCTTTTAAATACTAAGCCAGGTAATGTCCCTGCTCTGCTCAAAGCCCTTCCATGGCTCCCCAGCTCACTCCAAGTGAACTCCAAGATATTTACAGGGAACTAAAAGGCTCTACAGGATTCTAGGTCCCTATTACTCTCTGGCCTTATTTATAACATACCCTTCTCCCAACCCCCTTTCAAACTCTCTACTCTCTCCATTTAGATTTTTTGCCAACAATGCATCTGCCTCTGGGCCTTTGAACTAACTCTTCCTTCTATGTGAAATACCTTCCTCCAGTCATAAACATCTGTGGTACAGCTGGCCCTTCAGCATCTTCCAGACGTGTGCTGAAATATCAACTTCTCAGAGATTCCCATACAGCCATTTTAATTCACCCAGCAGTCTCTCTCTTTCATACAACTCATTATACTTTTTTTTCAAAACACTTCAAATGATCTGAAATGACCTTATATATTTATTAGTTTACTTCTAATGTGGTTTCCATAACCATAATTGCCTCACTTGAGTTTTTGGCTTTAAAACCCACAGCCTAAACTCAGTGTCAGACACATAATATTCATTCAATAAATATTCACTTAATGAGTAAATATTCAGGGAATTTCATTCATTCACCTGACAGAATAATAATAAAAAAAATTCTAAGTTATCTCACTTCTTTTTACTATCTCATTTTGGATTTATCTCCATTAGATACCCACGTAAAACTTCATCTGGAGGGAAGACACTTCCTAAGGATATGACCCACTTTTATTTGACTTCAAAATATTTTTTCCTGATGCTTCAGTAGGCTTCCCTTTGATCCTCAATTTTCACTCTTTAATTCAGCAACACATAGAAAAGCAACAAGCAATAGTGGCAAGGAAACCCAGATGATAAATGCAAACCAGCGAGTCACATTCTCTACAGGGTTTGGGGAGGCTTTAGAGGGTAAAGAATACAATATGCTGATTAGTTACTCAAAAAGAATGTTTTTAAATGTTAGAATAGCCAGCTCTAACCCTAGAAAGATGCTAATATTTATAAGGGAAAGAAGAACAAAGGGGATGGGCATAGTTTGAGGGGCTAGAAGTGGTAGATCCTGTCTGTTCAGTCCCTAACTACAGAAAATGATTGGCCTGCCTATTTTCTTAGTTCTAAAATGACAGAGGAGGCAATACCTTCTGCAGATTTCAAGTCCAAAATTCAATGAGTTTATTCCTTAAGATGATTTATCCAATTAAAATACATTGTGATAAAATTTTGATGATGCTTTCGTTAACTCCATGCCTTGCAAATAGTTACCATTTTTTCTTGTTCTCTATGTTTTCCTGCAGACTCAAAGACACATACCAGTTTGGTTTATATATAATTTTTTTTTCTTTTACAAGAAGGAAATCTCAACAGTTCTCTGTTTGAAGGCTATATGAAACACTTTAATCTTGCAACAGGGAAGAATCACAGGGAGAAAAAAAAAAGCAGATATACACACACAGAGACACACACACACTCTCCATGGATTAGGAAATAACAAGGCTATGAGGTACTGAGTAATGGAGAATAAAGCAGGTATTGCTGTCCTGTCAAAAACATACCTATTTGAGTAATGGTACTGTACAGCTGTCCAAGAAAAATGACTCAGGAATGATATCATTATTATAAAATAACAACATTTATAATTTTAATTAAACCAAATAATTTAAAATTAACCTCATGAAACAGATTTTTAGGCCTGCTCAAATCATGAGCCAAATGTGAGCATCCAATGAAACATCTACCAGAAATGAAAATACATGTGAAGCTTTGGGACTTGTTAATCACAGGGAGAAAGGAAACCTATATTGAGGAAAAATCAATTACACAATCATTGTGGGGGGGGCATTAAGCTGTAACATGCTCTAAAATACCAATCTTGCAGAAGGTTTAGAAGAAACAACAAATTCAAAAGGATAATGAGTACATATCTTCTATCATAAAACAGATATTAAAATTTACTTTGAGGAAATCAAAATAAAATAAAGGACTTCTGCCATACAGGTCCTTGCAAAATAATCACCTAGTGCTTACTTATGCTCATTAAAAGCATCTTTATAAGGTGTCTCAGATACATTGAATGGAATTATCTAGTACCAGCTTCAGAATCCTCAACCAGCCATCTCCTCTCTCCCCAGAATACAGACATTGCCAGTATCCGTACTTCTACCACCTCTTTCTGAAACACTCTCTCCTCTCTTACCAGCCCAAATCCTGCCTGTCCCCTCCCAGTCTTGCTTCTTTGAAATTCTTTGCAAAACCAGAATTATTTTTTTTCTATTTCTCCAACTAAGCTTTCTGATTTCATTTGCTCAAATCCCCCTTACACTTCACCATTATTTGCCTAGCACAACTATGATGCAAATATTTCTTTCTTTGTAAAATTATTTATCTGTTGATTCCCCATTACACTTAAAATTTAGATCACTTATAGTGACCCAACCTGCCTGCCGCACCACATTCTACAGCTTTCCGGATTCGCTCATGCCGTTCCAGCCTTGCCAGCATTTTTATGGGTCCTAGAATATACCACCTATGCTCTAACCTTTGCATTGCTTTCTCTGCCTAGAACTCTTTCCAAAACCTAAGATCTTTACATGATTATCTCTTCCTCATTTAAAGTTCATCTCAGATGTTACCTCCTCAGAGCAAAGTTTTCTGACAATGGCCCATATAGCGTAGCCGCACACACCATCACTCTCTCATTTGGCCATTGCTAATATCCAAAACAGGTGAACCTGAAATTATCTTGTTCAGATACTTGTGGGGCTATTTTCAGTCTCTGCAATTAGAGTAGCAACTTCATGAGCGTAGGGTTTTCTTAAACGCCCTGTTCCTTACGCCCTGTGCTCATAACATAATGCCTTTGAAAAAAGATTCACTTCAGAGAATGAATAAATGAATGAGGGAACATTTGCTTTAGGAGAGTAACTCCTCACATCAACTATATTACCTCAAGTCTCTGCAACAGCTAAATTGCCATCTGAACATGACAAATGCAAAATGTTTCTCAGAGAAGATTCAGGAAGAAAACAAGATAGTTTGTGTCCAAATGTCTAAAAAAATTCAGACTCACAACACTATGTTGCAAATCCATTCTTTTTTTCTTTTCATATAGGACTGCTAAATTATTTTGACTGGTGATTAAATGTAACTTTGTCTGACAGAATTTACTTAGTAACATTTGGGATCAATTATCTCTTTTGTTATGCATTTGATGATATGTGCATGGACTGGAACCAAAGAAAGCAGCAGCAGTCTACCTCCCCTTCTGAGAAGCAATAGGAAAACAAGTGTCCTGAGACCATCACCAAATCTTATTGCAACAGGAACATCAGAACAACATTCAACAATCTTTAAATTTCTTTAGGGACTGCCATGCTGCTGACGTTGTAAATATTACTTTTCCTAAAAGAAGCAAAATGAGCCAAAACAAGCATGAAATAAGCTAAAAGACCTCTGCCACATTCACTGGCTTCTACCTTGCTAGCTACAGGATTAAGACTTAGGTTCTGATCTTCGGAGATGCTGCTCTATGAAAAAAGGCTGCCCATTAAAGAATATCATTTTAAACATCTTTATGACTATATTAAGAAAAATAAGACCTTCCCTTTATTCCCAACACAAAATATAGTATAAGAACTTTAAACCCATTTAATTGCTCTACTTCTCCTTTCTAGTCCATTTGGATTTGCGTCGCTTGGAAATCTGGGAATCCTTGCAACACTGTCAATGGAGTGTCACTCTCTTGGCAAGAAACAGAGCGTTCTATTTCAGTGGGTAGGGACTCCACAAGCCTATGAAAGGACTCCAATCCAAATCTGCAGGACAACTGAAGTACCTCTATTCTCTGGGTTAATACCAAAATGTCTAAATAGGCATAAATTGGTGTCTCATTATTTGTAAATCTCAGCATCCACTTTCCTGGTACCATTAGTCTCAGAGCAGTGCAGGAAGCACTCAAATGTCAGGGGAAAGAGGCATGCGCTCTATTGTCTGTCACTTAAATTAAATGTTTTCAAATCATCCTTTAGAGCATACGAATAGTACTGACGGGAGAGGAGAGGTTTCCATTTGACCAGAAGGAACATGGTCTGTGAGATTCTGATAAAAGCATAATCCTCATATTCCTCTAAGCACATTTTACCAAAATAAATGTCAAGAACAGATGCACAAACCCAGACCAGAAACTTCAAAATAGCCAAGAAACTAGGCTGGGACCCCAAAAATGGAAATTTTAAAAGTTAAAGACTTTTCCCTAAAATGCCTTTCAATTTCATCCATGTGGCCATGCGATGGCTTCTTCTGAGATTCCTCCCCCTTTCTCCAGCCCTCCCCTCCAATGTACTGCTTAGTATTTCCCAAAGGTCTCATCATTACCATATTAGCAGAGAATGCATTATACTTCTACAGGCTTCTGGTAAATTTGGACTCCTTATGTACTCTTAAAAAGACAAACTTTTTTAACTCAGCCATCAGCAAATATCTATCGACCTTATAGACTGAGAATATATTACCTTGATATCTCTCACTTACATATAACAATCAATTCTAAATGAGACTGAGTTTTCTGATAAAAAACTCAACACAAAACACAGTGAAATCACATAATGAATAATATTTTTGAACAACAAAATGCAAGTATAACTAACTATAGGGGAATTTGCATGTAATAAATACATATTTTAAAGGATCAGTGTAAAGGAACAAGTATGTGTCCGGGATATTTTAATTTAATACTGAATAAGGAAATATCAAAGTCTGAAAGTATCACCATGATCTTTAAATAGCACAAGCCAGGGTGAACAGGCACACAAATGAGAGTTAAGGCTCATTCTTGTTAAGAAAAAAACTAATGAATTTGGGAGAAAATAACCTATGCTACGCTTTTCAAGTAGGGGGTTCAGGAACCTAGAAGAAGGCTGAAGACTCACGGTGACTCTTGGCCAAAGACACTACTCAAAACTGCGAACACACAAAACATTAGATATCACCAGCGAGATAAATGAAATAAAGCAGAAAAAAAAAAAAAGAAATTTTTTAAGAAAGAAAGGAAACAGAAATCCTGTCTTGTACTAAATTAAGACCCTCCTCTTGTGGAATCCTGCCCACGGTTCTAATTGGCAGTTATCAAAGTTTTAACGGAGCTGAATATAGCTCAGGAAAGGAAAACTAAAATAATCAAGGGAACACCAGAACTGCCAAGGAAGAGATTAAAAAGCAAGACTACTAGAAAGGCAAAGACCCAAGTCACATATGGCCGTGGAATATAAAAGCATAAAGAGTTGAATGAGAATGAATTCCGGATGCTAGCGGGATATAAAGATAAAAAAGATAATGCCTTTATATTTAGTTGGGAATTACAAGGCTTTGTTTCACGAAATTTGCTACATAAACGGCTTAAAATTAAAGGATGTAATTTTATAAAAAATCAAATGAAAAAAACTTTAATGTGGAAAGTGAACCACTTATGTCAAGAGAAGTTACAGGCTAAAATACAGCTAAATTCAAACAGCTTAGATAAATTAAATTTATGAATACTAAATTCATGGCAGATTTTTTATAATGTCATGATGATGTTCAGGGGACAGCCCTCCCTTTTCATACTGGCTTTACAAAGGGACCGCCGGCACTATTTTTAAATGTTCCTTGGTACCACTGCTAAGAGTAGGAATACTGAGCTAGAGAAACAGTGGTCTTTGACTCAGTAGCATTATTAAGACATTCACTAAAACAAAAGGCAGAGAGACAGCTGAAAGGGATGAAAAAGATCATCTCATTCCTAACTGATAAGGGTATTACCTAACCTATATGGATATTTAATCAATAAAAAAATAGGGATCAATGGGGTCATAGGCCACGCCTACAAGTTCAGAGCAGACATCAGTGCATCGATTGAAACGAGCCACCATCTACTTCCCCCAAAGTCCTTGTCTTTTGCAATGCCTTGGGGGAGGGAGAATGTGAGGGCATTCCATTCCTCTGTTCATTACTTAATAAGAAAATGAGTCATTTGGGCCCAAGAAAGATACAGAAATTTAAACCTCAATTTTACCTGTCCAGAAATTCTACGCTTTAGTTTAACAGAACCACAGAATAACCTTCATAGAGCCAATCAAATATCACCAGGGAAATAACACCTTCTACAGAACTTTCATTAAAGTTCCTCTGACACCATCCATTAGCGACCACTGTCAGAAACTAAAGCAAGCACAGTCTTGGTCTTAAATCCAGAACTGAAACCGTAAGGAATGGATGTGGAAAGGTATCAGAGAGAAAGAAAATTCTCTAATTTCAGATGCTACCAAAAGGAACCCTTTTCTTAGTTAACATAAATCTTGAAGTGGGAGAGATGGCCAAAGCAGAATAGCTGTTTAAGAATAAGTGAACAGAAAGGAAGGGAAGGTGACAGAAGACATGAAGAAGGGAGGGTAAAAACATTTTGCATATATATTTGTAATAAATATGTGTATGCGTATATATATATGCATTTGTATATATATATAACCTAAAATTTCTCTTTTTAACTAATTCAAATATGTACCTCAGTGCTATTAATTTTGTTCTCAATTAATCACCACTGTCCATTCACTGCCAAAATTTATCTTCCCAAATAGAACTCTGCATCAATTTTAACCCTTTGCTCTCTATTCTCTACCCCCATTGCATTCCCTGGTAACCTACATTATAGATTCTGACTCTATGAGTTTACTTATTCTAATTATTTCATATCAGTGAGAGTATACAACATTTGCCCTTTTGTGTCTGGCTTATTTCACACAAATGAAGTCCTCAAGGTTCATCCATATTATTGTATATATCAGAACTTCATTCCTTTTCATAGCTGAATAATATTCCATTGTATGTATATACCAAATTTTGTTTATCCATTCATTGGTTTAATCAATACTTGGGTTGTTTCCATCTTTTGGCAACTGTGAATAGAGCTGTTATGAACATTAGTATGCAAACATCTGTTTGAGTCCCTGCTTTCAATTATTTTGTGCATATACATAGAGGTGGGATTGCTGGATCATATGGTAACTCTATACTTAACTTTCTGAGGAATCACCAACTGTCTTTCACAGCCACTGCATCATTTTACACCATCACCAGCAATGAATGAGTGTTCCTATTTCTCCACATCCTCTCCAATCTAGTGGGCGTGAAATTGTATCTCATTGAGGATGACTCAGAGAAACCTCAATTTTTGCAATATTTAACAATATGTGAAATCAAAGGCTTCTATATCAAGTAGCATCATAAACCTGATAACAAAAACTTTCTATCTGAAGGAACTCTGTGGTCAGTACATGGTTTGGCTCTATATTCTGTTTTCTTAGAAATACAGTATGACAGTTTATGTTTGGATTGCCTGTCAAAGCATACGTGAATTCAAAATGGTCCATGCTGTAAAGATCCTTGTAACTGGTCTACCATAAACAGCTGCTGTGCGAAATTTCCGAAGCCCCATCCTGTCACCCACCCCGACCACAAGGGGATGTAAATTGGAAGCCCTCTGTGTCAGGTCCTCCACGCCAAAACTCTCAAAGCCCACATTTAAAATCATGACTTTGAATATTCCTGCACATCCCTATACAATGGTGAGCAAGAAAATGGAGATGGAATAATGCATACTTGTCATTCTATGTGTGTAAAGTATATTTACATATTTTTTAATACATGCCTACAAAGAGGTCTTGGCCATCTATGGGGCAGAGGAATTTTAGATACTTTCGTCTTTATACTTTCTTGTATTATTTTAATTTGGTGCAACAAAGAATCACTATTATCTTTGTGAATGTTAAAAAGCAAGAAAAAGGGTAGGAGTCCTGCACTCCTATATTAAAATATTAATCTAGTGTGTGCTTGGCAACTCTTTCCTTCTGTTCTTCCTCTTTCCAGCCAGGTCCATCTCTTCCTTGCAAGTAAGAATCCTCCCAGGTTAAACAGATTCTGCTGGCTCAGCTCGCTTCATCATGCTTCGGCATGACCAACCTCACAAGTTTTAGCATAATATTTTCATTTTCCATTTGTGGTCTTATAATTGTGCTCCAGTTTTCCACGAGTATATATTTTGCCTTTACATCTTCAGGCCTGCTCGTGTCTTCTGCTGCTGACCGCTGCTAGTACAGCACAGAGCACAGATACCTTGGGCAGTGCTGACAATCCACCAACAACTTAAAATGAAGAGAGGGTGTCCTAGATGCACAAGGCATAAGTCTGATTTGGTTTACAGGGCCAGATAAAAAAAGGAGCCCAGGTCAAGAAACAAGAAACAAAATAACACCCCTTCTAAATAGGCATTTTGGTACAATGAAAACAAGCTTCAGAGCCACCGGAATGGCAGTTCTACAGTTCTCATGGCTGCTGTGCCACTTTCAGCAACTTAAGCCAACAAAAGTGGTTGAGTGGCCTTGAATTGAACACTTTGTGCCTCAGTTTCCTCATTTGCAAAAGGGTGATGACGAACAATAACCTGTGGGCATCCTGACCAAATAAGAGTGAGTATATATTAAAATGCTCCAAAAAACTGTGCAAATTTGGACTATTTATTAATAGGGTATCTAGTGTCACAAGACATTGTGTCACACACTCCCGTAAACTAAGACAAGGTACCTGAGATGCAGCCACAAGGAAGGACCTGATCAAGGGCCATCTTGTCTCTTTCTGAATTGCAAGGCACTTCATCCATCCGTGCCCCAGTTTCTTCATTTTACAAAATGTGAAATTAAAATACCCATGTCTATGCAATGTGAGAATTAAATTATATAGTTAAAGTGTAAAACAGTTTATAAATATGAGATAAGATCTTCAAGTATGAAAAGCACAACTCCAAGAGCTTTTAGAGTCATCATCATAATTACTAGTGACACATCTACAGTAGTCAAACCTCACTCTAACAATGCCTATTTTGGCTGAGCTTTACATTTAAGTCCTGTTTTAGCTTAACTAAACAAGCTGTCAGCCAAAAAGTATTTTAAAACTCATTACGATGTGTACGCAGAATAATGTCTCTCATTCTCAAATAACTACTCAAGCTACCAATTACATTCCTAGTCATTACTTAAAGATATTAGTCACATCAGTTTAAGTGATATTTTATAGATATATGACATTCATATAGCACCTTTCTAAATTTTCTTTACCACTATTAACTAGTTAATCCTCATATATCATTTGGAGGTAAAATCATTTTCTGGTAAACTTCTTTGTTTTACAAGACAAAACTGAACATTATTAGGAAATGGTGCGTGAAAACATTTCAATTATTATTTACTGAACTCACATATTGTTAAATATTTCCCTTTCAATTCTTTCATTCTGAAAGTCAAGATAGCATGGTCAGGAAGTACAGGCAATCATAGGTTATTCCACTAAGAAGGAACACATGGGGAATTCCTAGGAAAACTGGATAATGACAAGGTTTTCTTTAGGACTTCTATATCCTCCTTTGGTAGTCAAATTCTGCAGTAACTATCAAAACAGTACACTGAAGGAATCCTCACTCTTGAAGTCCAGGCCTTTAAGTAACAGCTAGATAATACAGTAATATAACCCTATGTAGATGGTTAATATGCATCCAAGAAGTTTACCCATTTCCCAGAGGACAATATCTTAACTCAAAGTACATGACATACTTAGGAAGTTTAGGTACTCCGCAGGCTACTTTTTATCAGAATTCTGTCCCTGAAATCTACATTCAGATCCAAAAAGTTGAACAAAAGTGAAACTATTGGCAAGAAGAAGAGGCTGTCTTAGATACTTTCTGGACAATATATCATGTGCATAAATTTTAAAATAGAAGATAATTATACTCCTTTCAGGACAGAGGCCAAATACTTAATATACCTGGGTGCCTATCCAAAACTAGAAGAAAAGTTACCCAAACACTGCATAAGACCATGTCGGATCGCTCACTAGCACACACCATCAGCATTATGTTGGCTCCTCATACACCAAAACATTCCATTCACTGCTAAGGGAGTCACGATCTAAAACATAAATGGACTCTTCTATTCAAACACCTTCAATGGTTCCCGTGCCTAGAAATATGCTTCCTAAACATTTCTTTTAAAGTACACCGAAATGCAAAGAAATACAAAATCTTAAGAGGTCTGGGGTACAGTCTGAGACTATTCCCTAAAATGAGAGAAATGTCCTCGAAATTCTAAGTTGAAAATCCACTATTCACTGGAACTTTGAATTGTATTCCTTAACAAACTGTATATACTGAAGTGCTCCTGGGGTCATACTTGAAACTCTGCTCTTCTCAACTCACACTCATCCTCCAGATGATTTCATCAAGTTCCTTGGCTTTATATACCTTCAATATAATTATGATTTCCAGCGTTCTACCTTTAGTTTGGGGCCCTCCCCTGAACTCCAAATTTGTTTCTCAACGTGCCCACTTAGATGTCTAATAAGCAACTCACGTTTAACACACAGTATAAACCATGGGCTATGCAGGACAATTCCAGCACACCTGGAACTGACATGAGTTGTATGGCTTAACTACTCGTACAGCACCATCCCTGTGCATGGTAAAGGCACGAAAATACTGATTAATAGTGCTGCTTTTTAACAATGACCCATGGAGTTTCAGGAAGGTTAGTGCCAGCTTGCCAGCACTGCTCACTGACAGCACTGACACTGATTATTTGACCTAAACCAGGTGAGATCTCAGAGGGCTCTGCCACTCTTTGGAGAGCTCTGCCCATTGCAGCTGGTTTCATGGCAAGAATATGCCTATGTGACCAGCAAAATATAAGAAACTCCAGCCAGGATCCCACTTTGGGCTCGCTAGTTCTGAGGTGTTCCCACGTAGGCTGGTGTTCTTGATCCAAGAGAGAAGCCCATCCTGGTATAGCCATGCAGAGGAGACTAATCGGAGCGCCTGGCTTCTTTAGACTCCTTGCTGATACACTCTGTCTGTGACATACATCCCTACTTGAAGGCTGTTGCTATCCAGTATCATTTTTCTACAATAAACTGTAGACTTTCAAGTGCTGTTATTTTGGGTCCTGTGAATCTTCTTTAAAAACCGAACCCAGTCCCTCTGGCACTATTAGCACGAAGTTCAAAACCAAACCCCTGACATTACCCCCCAAACCAGCTCCTCCTGCACGCCTTCCCATCTCAGAAATGGTAGGCCTATTCTTTAATGTCCTTAGGACACAAACCTCGGTGTTTCCCTTGTCTACTCTCCTTCACTGCACACCTTTCCCAGCAGCCAGTTTCTTGGTTCTCCTTCCAAAAGATAACCACAGTCTGATCATATCTCACACTTCCCACTGCCACTACCCTCATTCAAGCCACCTTTGTCTCCCACTGTGATAATTACAACAGCCCCCTAACTGTTCCCCCTGCTGTGCCCATGGCCTCCCCAAGTCTGCTCTTAACACGGCAGCACAGTGAGCCACTGATACAGAAGCCAGCTCTTGACACTCATCTGCTCCTTACTATAACGTATAAGGCCCTGTATGATCTGGTCCCCAATATCTGCCTGACGTCACTGCCCACCACTCCCTCCAGCAGCCCTGCTGTTCTCCTCCGTACCAGCACATTCACACTTCCCGGGGGGCCTCTGCACTTGCTGAATCTCCTGCCTGAATTTCTTCCCTAGATAGTCACTTGGCAAGTTCCCTCCCTCCCTCTACTCGAAAGTCACCTTAGCAGTAAAGCTTCCCTAGTTATTTCATTTAAACTTAATCTTCACTGCCCCCGATATTTCCTTTCCCCCTTCACTGTTGTATGTCTTTTCCTTAGATATATTGCTAGCATACCCTCTTCCCCAGTAGAATATAAGCTCATTGGGAGCAAGAATTTTTATCGCTTTCATTCTCTACTGTATCTCAGTGCTTTAAACAATGGCATTTATTATTAAAAATACCTTGAATGCATCATTATAGAATTAGTATGAAATAATGCTGTTCAGATTCTCTTAACAAAATCTAGTATCATTGGCATCTAGGATGTTGAGCATCTTTTTCATGTGTTTAATTGCCATTTGCATGTTTCCAAGTGTCCATTCAAACCCTTTGCCTGTGTTTTGTTTATTTGTTTGTTTGTGACTGGCCTATCTGTCTTCTTATGGGGGGGGTTGAAAGTTCTTTACATATTCTGGACAACAGTCATATGTTTATTTATTTATCCTGTAGCTCCTGGAATCCCCTAATATACCACCACCAACCGCCCTCAAAGTCATGTCTGTTCCAGGCGGAGGAGAACAGGCAAGGAGAAAGCCCACCGCTGTGATGTGGAGTAGCCCAGTCTACTTTGTCAGATGTGCTCATGCCCCTGCCTCTCCCATCCAGAAAATTCCAGCTATTGGAACACACCCTGCCCATTCTGCATCACCCTCGCAAAGGAATCTTTGTCTTGATATCTCTGCCCCCTCCTCACTCTTTCCTTTAGGAGCCAGTATCAGAACAGTATTGAGGGCCAGCACACGAGCTGTGACTCTATAATGGGAGGAGTCTAACCAGTTAATCTAATCAGACCCCAGGCCCCAGGTTACTAATGACCTCTCTGGATGGGCTATGGGAGCCTGGATCTGTGCTGTGACTGTGTCACAGGGCGGGGAATGGGTTGATGAGGGGGGAGAGATTAAGATCATACTTCTTAATACTCTATTTCCCATCTCTCCCCCCTCATCAACCCCATTCCCTGCCCTGTGACGCAGCCACAGCACAGATCCAGGGTTCCTACAGCCCATCCAGAGAGGTCATTAGTAACCTGGGCCCTGGGGTCTGATTAGATTAACTGCACCTGCCACTGGGCCTTGAGGCCTGACTACTCACTCGCTCTGCCTTCCCCACTCCTCATAAATAGCATGAAGAACTCCTTCTCCTCCTGAACTAGGACTGGATTCCCAACCACTCCAGCTATTTTCCCACTTCAGCACTAAAAGGAGTTGAGCTCTGAAACAGAGGCTCCCAGGAATAAGGCAGACCAAGATTCTGAAGAACAGAATTCTCATCCTAATAATGCAATTTGGGGTAAGTCACTGGGACTTTCTAAGTCTCAGTTTCCTAACCTTACTGACAGGTATTACTGCCTAATATGCCAACTCACGAGGTTTGTAAAAGATGCTTAAATGGAGAAATAAATGTGGAGAAAACACTGGGAAGTTTAGAAGAATCTAAACTGTGAATGAAATGTGATTCTAATAAATGATAACTTGCTCGTTTGCCTTTTTCCCTATTTACACACTAGTCTTTTTTATCAAAAGAAATTATATTCAAGAAAAAATAGGTTATTAAAACCACAGGGTTCTGAAGGTAAGTGATATGATATTAAATAATAGGCAACTTTGCACTGAACAATACTGAACAAGCACAAAGCAAAGGTTTTTAAGAAGCAAAAATACACCATCAGCAGTAAATATTAATAAAATATAAAGCCCATGAAGATCAGAAAAATAAAAGAGGTCAAATTTGAACACTGCTTTGTGGCCATTAAAAAAACAATGTAGCTAAAATGATCAGTATTCATCTCCCTATTTTCCCACCTGCCAAGACCTTCAGGTTATTTTCAGAGTTCTGAACAAATCTGGGCAATACTGAACACTGAGTCCATTTTCAAATTTGCACAGGATTTCTTCCTGAAATTTCAATCATTTTTTTTCCTGCCCAAACCAACCACCTCACTCAAGAGGATAAAGCTGCAACTGTCTGAATCAGAGACTACCACCCAACAAAGGGATAAAGGAGGGAAAACCAAAACAACAAAGAGACCTAATACTTTTTAAGCATCTAAATACTCGGATGAGTGTTCTTTCCTCATTCCTGCTAGGCCATTTAAGGATTATAGAGGAAAATAACTTGTTCAAAAGACCCTTCTAGCAAAGTATTCACCAAGAGTTTGAAACATATCCCATCTAATGCCAAAATTTGTGCTTTTACACTACTCCATGCTGCCTCCACCAAAGACAGCCAAGAGCTCTTTTGCTAAAACCCAAGGGAAACGGAGATTTTTCAAAGATTTTTTAAATCTCTTAGGAATACATGTCACAGAATGAGGATGAAAGTGATCTTATATAGGAATGAAGAGTGGGGGGTTAGGACAATAATATTAGCTGACTGGTTTACTATTGAGAGTGAAAATGCCACCGTCACCTAAATGTGATAGAGAATTCAGCATATAAGTATACGAAGACTCTTCAAAATTTAACTCAAGCCAGTGAAATGAATTGTATAAAGGGAGTAGGAGAATACTAGCTGTGATAACTTTCAATAAAATATGCTGAAAAAGAATTTGCTGCATTTTCTATAAACAGAGAGTCCTATGAGGGACCAAAGCACCATTGGGGAACCCAAGGCAAGAGGAAATAAGAAAAAAAAAAAAGTCTTAGAATTGATTAACTGATTAAAACCAACAATTTCTTCCCTCAATCTGCTATTCCACCTCATTCAAATAATGTAAAACCAAATATAAAATAAAGAAAAACATGCTCAGATGATGACTGACGATAATTTCTAGTCCAATTTGATTTAGGCCAGGTGAGAAGAGTGAGGTCTATAGGTGAATGAATGTATGTGTACAATCCACATGGTTTCACAAATCAGTCAGCTCTTTCCTCGTGAGAAAATTCTAGGGCTTTCTTCTTGACCAACATTCTTGCTTTGGTCAATGAATTATTTTATGAAAAAGCAATCTACAACAAAAATATAGCCAACTCTGAGGAGCCTAACTGAATCTTTTAAAACATTGTGGGTTTAACGTTTAAAACGAAATATTTTTCCATAAGGGCATTGTTCTGCTATTGTAGAGTAAATTAAAACTAAATTAGTTTTTATTCAAAAACTCAGTTTTTCTGTGTAGTAGTAAATTGCTTTTAGTTGGGACATAGATAAGCAATAATTAATCACTTCTTCCCTAGATACATATAAAATGTAGTTATCAGAGTTCTACTTTGGCTGGACTAAAGAAGTGAGCTATGACTGGTTAAACATGAGAGGTGCTCATCACATAAAGGTCACACCACAAGCTCATCTTCTCTATTTTATGATGGTCACTGCCAAGATAAAAGCACTTTCCTGCCTCCTGTTCTCTTCCCATTTGCCTCAATGATCTTTTCTCAGTGGGCATTAATCTCCTAACTAGAAGGGTCTCCAGCAAAGTAGCCCATTTCCGTGGATGCCACCAGCAGTTCTAATACAGGGCAAAAGGAGAAGAAAGCAGAGAGATCAACAGGAGAGAAATACAGAGGAGCAGGAGCAGAGGATGAGAAGGAACAGTGGGAGGGAAAAGCAAAAGTACAGGAGAAAAGCTGGCAGAAGTGAGAAAAGAGGGAAGAAAAACGAAAAGGAGAAAAACTGAAAAAAGAGGTGGATGCTAAGGGAAGAGATGGAGCTCTCCTGCTAAGCTGACTCTTTCGCTCTCCTTCGAGGAAATGAGTAACAACTTCTCTCATGTCATTACCTGGATGAGTTCGTCCAACTCGGTCGAATTGACACAGGCGTGTTGGGATATGAAGGTTTGCTTCTGGACCACAATGGTGGCCCGCTGGGAAATCTCATGAGGCTGCTCCAACGCTTTGAACACAGTGGCTCCGATGATCAGATAGAGGACAACCACCAGGAAAATCGTGGAGACGGTCTTCCATTTCATAACATTAATGGTTGTATCACTCTCCACCCGGGAAGCAAGCACTGTGGGTTTCGTGGAGAACGAGAGCCTCGGTTTGGAGTTCTGAGCGGCAGATTTAGGATCCAGCAAGTCAGGTGCCGCCACTGACAACAACAGAGAAGGAGGGTTAGGGTGGAGGATACCTGAGGGCTACTGGGTGGACTTCTTCTTTAGGGGCTCAGCAGAGGTTGACCGAGCTTCACTTTCTCTCCTGGTGGAAACTCAGGATATCACATCCAGGACCATATTTATGGGCTCAAGGCCAATGGGCAGGGACTTCACTCTCCATTGCTATTGGAGTTTCAGATGGGAGAGGAAAATCAGGAGGCAGACCAAGAAACTTAAAATAATATAAGAGTGATTGGGGTCTTCAAATTAATTTCTAAAACGTGATCATTTTTTATCCGTCCACCATGCTAGCCACCAAATACCTACTGAGCTTTTAAGATTGACAGTAGTAAAAATAATACGAGAATAATCCTGAAGAATGCTCATGGCTTATTGTTATTCTTAAGAATTTACCCTCTAGACCAGAAGCAATAAACATAAAGGACATTTTCTATTTTTGTTTAGAAGTTCAATAAAATGAAGAAATTGTATTATAGGTGAATTACTGTGATCCAAATATTATTGCTCAAAGGAAATCATTAGTAATTTTCTGGTAAACCTGACACTTAAAAAACAAAAATAAGTTAATGCTACCCATTGTGGCATAATCCTATGTACAACTAAGAAAAGACAAATTCCTTCCATTGCAATAGTGAACAATATCAAGATAAAAACATTAAAACCTGGCTCACACCTTAGACCCTCCATGCTCTGTACAAAGCTAATTGCTCCATTAGAGTGGATTATGTGTTCCCTTACAAATGCCCTTATACTCTAAGGTGACTCAGACCATTTATTATTAATCTCATCTGTTCAAAAATATCATTAATGGATTCTTTTTAGAAAATACAAGAAATACTAGACTTCCACTTCCTAAGGGGAAACCATATGCCCCGAATTTTTTATTGGAATGGCAATTTTGAACTAACACAGTTAACGGAATGGCCAAAACGTAGGGGGCTTAAAAAAAAAACAAACCACCAATTCAAACCAGAATAATGCATTTAAAGCCCCTAGTTGGTACAGTACATAAGTATAACTACTGTATCATATGTAACGTAGGTTTTATAAAATGACAACCCAATGTGAAAGACACTTTAAAGTAAGTATGTAAGAAATTCCCATGGAATTGCTCCCAAATATTTTACAAGAACCTGAAATTACCTGACAAGAAGAGAATAGTGTCAATTTATAAGTACTGTTGTAAAATGACGGCAGATGACAGAGGCTCCTTTAAAGAGGTGAAGTCAGAGCTGTAATGAGGTTACTGTACCCATGGCTCAAAGTGGAGATTCCACTTACACAGAGCTCATCACAGTAATTTCCTATAGTTCAACCTACTACCTGCAGGTATGTACACATTTCCATCCTGATATATTCACCTGCTCTGAGTAAAACAGCAATCTAGTAAACACATTTAAAATGCAGTGTTGATAAAAGCGATTTTATTCAAAAGTAGCACTATATATGTGCTTAACGTGAGGTTTTCAAATTAAAGTTTTTAATAGAAGTGCTGCTAATACCTAAAATTACTATCATCTAGACTCACCCCCTAAACTGTTTGAAAAAAATAGCAGTCAAAATCCAAATTAAACCATTTTTGGAATACAATAAGCAAAAAAAAATCACACAGAAGCTTCAAATTAACACTCTAAGGAAAGCTTTCCCAGTCTCTCCTCTCCAGTTCTCTGTGTTCTTTTTTCATATTAGTGGTTTCTAGCATAGAACTGGAAAACCTCAAGACTGTTTATCTTGATGCCTCTAAATTCCAACCCCAAACTAAACACATCATAATATGCTTTTGGGGGAAGGGGACAGGTATTAATAATTATTATTATTTATATGTGTGCATATATGCATATATAATCAAGGTAATACATTTCCTGATGGAGCTTAATTCCTTTAAGATACTGCCTTATTTTTTAATGGGCAGAAATATATATAATGAACGTTTGGCTGACAGACTGGGCAGAAACTGATGAAATACCAAAATAAAAACAACAGCCTTCCTCTCGCTCTATCAGGGGGAACCTCTGTGTTTCCATCTCCACCTCGTTTGATGTATGATCAGGCAGAGAGGCTCCTTAGAATAAGGA